>CAUYQG010157196.1:0-17291 GCA_963574415.1 Tarsius wallacei | reverse complement strand
AGGTCTACTATATGAGTGAGAACATGTGATACTTAGTTTTTTGTTTTTGTGAGAGGTCACTCAGTATTATGGACTCTAGTTCCATCCAGGTTGCTGCAATAGCTTCTTGAAACATACACTCAATACAGACATTAAAAATAAAAATAAAAAAATAAAAAAAATAAAAATAAATAAAATTTCAAGTAAGGTTTCCTATTGGTGGAAGCCTTATTTTTGAGAATGTTGACATGCCTGTGGATTGACTTTCTGAATTCTTCCTCCAGATGACCAAATTTCAATAAGCTTTGGAACAAACCCAAGAAAAAAGATAAATAGATTTATCCATATGGTTAGAATGCTTTTCTAGTTCTATAAACATGCAACAGATATCAAAAGTTATAAATATGTTAAACACCTTTCTATCCCAACTGCTCCCTTAAATGAGCTTGTAGGTTGTTTGTACATTTATACAAATTCATAACAATGAATAATGCTGAATTGTGTATGATTATTTCATTTTTGAAAAGCTGCTATTCTTTCACTTGCTTACAATGAAGAGGTGAATGCATTTAAAGATACTGAGAGCATCTTTACACTCTGATTAAAAATAAATTAAGAAAGGGCTCATAAACTGTATGAAAAAAGAGAATAAATCAATGACAATATCCACGCATAAGCAATAGAGTTGGAATTCATGATAACTTCCAATAAAAATACAGTCTTTTAAGAGGAAGTACAATGGTTATTCCAGAATTACAGTGTTTATTGAGCCACTATACCAGATTGAATAGGGATAAGGAAGCATTTCATGTGTTATCAGATCGATTTCTAAAAAAGAGTTCAGGGACAGCTAAAAGCAGAAAAATGTTAAATATATGTGCGTTGTTTACTAATGCTTATTTTTTTTTTAAAAAAATCTGTAACTTCAAAGCATTCTGGAAAAACAGCTCAGGGAATCCAACTGTGCAAAAGCAGTATGGTCCATTATAGAGATAAACTCAGTACATCTGTTTGGCTAGAACATTAGAGCTTGTGAATTAGGTTGTTAAATGCACGAATGAGAGACGAATTTTATACAAGTTTTGTTGTCATTTTATATCCTCCCTTATCTCTATGTCTACACACATCTCCTGACAATTAACATCCTTAAAAAAGCTGAGGTTTGATTTTTGGAGATCTCTTATGTTTAGTTTATTGGCAATAACTCTTTATATCATCTGGGCTCTTGGAGGGCCTCAATGATTTGTTCACAAATGTAGTTGTATGTAATTTGCTGTTTAAATGAAGAGAAATGTGCAAGTTATCCTCAGACATTCTAATTCTAGGTAATAAAAACATTCATAGTCATATAAAGTATTTGAAGCTACCACATATGATATGAGAGAGCAAGCATTTTGGAGGGGGAGGGGTCAGAGTCTCACTCTGTTGCCTAGGTTGGAGTGCAGTGGCATGCTCATGGCCACCACAGCCTCAACCTGCTGGGCTCAGGCGATCCTTCCGACTCACGCTTCAAAGTAGATGGACCTACAGGGGTGCCCCACCACACCCAGCTAATTTTTCTTGATTTATTGTAGAGACAAGCTCTCTCCAAGATGCCCAGGCTGGTCTCGAATCCCAGGGCTCAGGCAATCTTCTCTCTTCCACCTCCCAAAGTGCTGGAATTTTAGGCATGTGCCACCGTGCCTGGCACAAGTATTTATTAAGTACCAACAATATCCCAAGAACAAGGAGCAAAAGGAAAACAAGAAATAACTATGTTAACTGGTTTAATAAATATTTCTTAGGTATACTATATTCAATGCCTGGCCTAGGTGTTTTGAATAGGTTGATAAATAAGAAAAATACACAGTCTTTGCAGGAGTGTGCAACACCATGCCAGTAGGTCTTAGCCAAATTGAGACCAAAATAAACCACCTCTGATGAGAGAAACAGACAGACTTATTGAAAAGAGTAAAGAAGGAAAATCCCTTTGGTAGTTTTCCTAAAGATCAAATAGCTCCACAGATACTAGTGACAGATAAAAAGATGGCCTTTAAGAATGTTAGAAATACTGAAAATTATGTGATGCTACTGCACGAGAGTTAACTTGAGAGACAACCCCACTGATTTTGACATCCCAGGACAATTTTTGGAAGAAAATAAAGAGTTCTTCCCACTGCCAGATGGATTGCACTGTCATAGAGAATCCCAGCTTTCTCATTTCCACAAAAAAGGAGAGTCAGACATTCTTCCCTATTGAATTAGGAAACAGAAGAGATTGTTGATGAGAGAGCATCTCTCCAAAACTTTGCATAGGAGAATAACTCAAATAGACATCCATTTTAATAGTGTAGATATCAAATATATAAAACTGACCAATGTCCTATTCACAAAATCTCGAAGAATTCAAGCTTTGGAATGCAGTAGCTAAAGCCATTTCTTTATGTTGTTATCTGATATTTCACATTCAATTTAAATGTAACAAAAATGATATTGGCTAGCTCTGTTTTTTACTGACCTTAATGAACACAGGAAAAAAATGAGAGTAATTCCCAGTGACAGGTTAACTGGGTTATACAGACGAGTTTCTTTCTATATTCTGTTCTTATAAGTATCAACTCAAAAGGACTCTCTGTAATTTTTATTTAGGTTCAAACAGTAACATCTCTGTTACTGTTAATTATGATTGGCAGTTCTTAACAAAGGGAACACAAAGCGTTCCTAGTGCTGTCACATCCAATTGAGAATTTCCTCATGCTGATTTAAAACATGATGAGGTGTTCATTTTCTTTCTTTTTATTGCCCAAATTCTCCAGCACTAGAAAAAAAAGGTTGAACTTCCATGCTGAAAGAGACTGTTTAAATTGTAGCAATAATGGAGAGTGAGTAATGTGTGTGACTAGAAAACAATGCCGCTATGTTAAGATGTCAATACATTGGTTTATGTTCCCGATGAACTGTAATGAACTCCTAAGCAATTAGACTATGAACTATATGCATACAGTATGCCCCTGAAAATCATTTAAACTAATACCAACTCTCCAGGATTTGAGTCAGAAAATCCTTTCTCATGCTCAACTGGACTTTTGAAGAATTAAAAGAAATCAGAGAACATGAGGCACAAATCTTTGAACTATCTATGAATACATCCCATAATTAAAAGTACTATTTTAGTATTTAGCAAAACAAAGGAGTGGTTTCCTAAGAGACGTTTTAAAAAATGGCTGAATAGTTTTAAGAAAATATATTTTTAAAAAACTAAATTTAAATTATAGAAAAAACAGGTTATAGGTCACTTAAAATAGTATTGTCTGGCATCTGAGGAGTATTTAGTGTTTTCACAGTACCATATAACAATTCTCCTCAGGTTAAGTAATAAAAATAGTAACAGATGTTACCAAGATGAATTTATTCTAAAGGTGATTTAGGAATGGTCTAAGTCGAAGTATCGGGCTCAAGGGACTGCAGGTGGTGATAGAGAACATCGTTTAAACTGTTTGGAATATAAATTTGAAAATTCAATTACTATTTGACATGCCCAAACCTAAATCCATCCCCCCTTCATCTATGAATATGCAATTAGAAGTTTAAAAATGATGGCTATATATTTTTAAGTATGGAAAACTGACCACAGCCTTCAAAAACAAAATTAGCATGTTTTAAAAATTAAGATTCTTAGCATGCAACCTAGTTCTAGAATGCATCCTTACAAGGTATCTATTATGTACATAATACTGTATTTAAAATTTGCATATTGAACTTAAAAAATTGATTGGTACCTGCATAATGAACATTTGTATACTTAACCCTGAATTGTACCCCACATCTTTAAAATAAAAGTTTTTTTAATGGATTGGTAATAACATCCTTATGACATCTTGTTAAATATCTTTGAATGTGGTACAAACTTTTCTTGACTTGTTCACAATTATAAGGCAGAAAAATGTCAATGTGTAATATAGAGTATAGATACCCATTATGTGTCTCATCATCTATATTAGTGTCCTTTATTTGTATACTACATTTCTATGGCAATTTTTATTTTGGCAGTCAAAATTTAACAAATGACCAATCCATGGCCCATCAGTGCACTCTGGACACATAAAATTATCCTTTGATTTTGACTGTAGTCAGAAGTTATAGAGTCTCTTCTTATTTACAACTCTATCTCTTAGACTCTAAATTAACAATCCATTTGGGACTGCTACATAGTTTGTTCTATCTTCTTCAGTTGTTTTCTAGCAGTTAATGTTTATATCTATTGTTTAAGCTCTACTTCAGCATGTACTAAACATTCCTTTTCCTCCTACTATTTTAAATTCTTCATTCACAAGGAAACATCTGCTTGGATATTAAACAAGAATTATTTAGCAAGTTGCAAAGGTGAATAAGACAGCATGCTGTCTGTCTTCACAGAGCTTAGCTTGTATAAGTGACACACACTGGTAAACATGCAGCTCTATCATAGAATCAGTTTTATCATGCTGAGGAAAGCAAAAGACATGATGACGATGGAATTTACAGATAAACTGCTATTTGGCACACTGCGGTTGGGTCAAATACTTACCAAGTTATGACCCATCGAAGAAAGTAACACAAAATATGAGTCAATATTTTACTTAGTACAAAGGAAGAAATGAATTGCTCAATTAACTCACATTATCTTTTCTTCCGGAAAATTATAACAGAATGTCAGATTATTTTCACATTATCTTTTAGCTATAAAATTGTGTGATTTTATAATATAAATGCCTAATCAAACCACTACTCTCATTTCTTTGTTTAAAATCTTGTTTTTAACCAATTACTAGCTATGTGACATTGGACAAGTTTCTTAACATCTAAGTGACTCAGTTCTCCAGGTAATAATTACTCACTGCACCAGATGTTTAGAAAACATTAAAAGAATTTAGTGATGTAAACAATGAAAACTGCATTCATGACACAAAATAGGCACTCAACATCATAATTATTATTTCCCCACTGTTTTTGCAGGTCACAGCAGGAGATGAAGTCAGACAAATTTTTTAATGGTTTATATACTCATTACTACCTCACGGAAAATAAGCGTTATTTTAAAGAAGCATATTGTAATTACGTATAAGAAAATGTATTAGGAAAATGTTTTAACTAATGAACATGTTTATAGCAAAAATCATATGCTAACAAACTCATAACAACTTTACGTCATCCATAAAGTATGAAAAACTACAAAAACATTTTCCCCTATTTAAGCACATCATTGCACATGTATTTGTAATAGATTGTAGCATAAGATGGTCAGAAACTCAAATTAAGGAACCCAAAATGAATGAAATCATAAGTTTTGATTTAGAATGATTTATATATATATATATATTAAGTCCTTTGGGGTTCAAAAAAGACTTATTAGTTTTTTGGGAATAATATCCTATAAAAGCTATGTATGCATATGTTTTGTTTTTTTAGATTATATCTTGAGATCTGTGACTAAAATAGCACAATATTATGCATAAACATCATATGAAGGCTAATTTTTAAAAGTAAGTGATGTTCACAAACTGCCACTGATGGCCATCTAGAGTCAGATATGTCTTTTCCAGTTAAATGATGATGTTTAGTTTTTTGTTTTATTAAAATCATGGCATCCATATTAAAAACTAAAATATTTTATGATTTAAAAATATGTTAATAACTATCTTGATAGTTTAAAATATTAATAAAACTAAAAGCAATCTTGTAGATTATATATAAATATAACCTACATTAAATACCATGCTAAAATTTTATTTCATTGAAAGATTGCCTTCAAACTTAAGAAAATTATTGTTCAATGTAACATATTGTAAGTGCCTATAAAATGCAATATAAAGTGTTAGAAAATTATGAATAATATGGTTAAATATCTGTTCCCACTCTTTTATATTATTGCAGCCCTAGAATACACCTCACAGAATACAAAAGCAATTTAGGAAGCCTAGTAGGTCTGAGGGCAGAAGGACAGTGAGGTGAGGCCCTTCATTCCCCGATTCCTTATTTTTCTCTGCAGGTTGGCTGTCTCCCTCTAAAGTCCATGGCATCTGCCTGACATCCACTCCATCAAGTTTTCTCTCCAAATTTCGGAAACCACTCTTTCTCCCGGCCCCTGAAGTCTCAGAAGTTGTAAAAGAGTCCTAACCAATGTAGTCCAGGGACCCTGCACAGTCCCTGGTTGCTGTCTTTAAACCTGGTCACATTTGGCAGCTTTTGCAAATAGTGCTTTGATGAAACTCTTCTCAATAAACAAACAAAAAAGTCACTAGAATATACCTCACTGAATATGACAACAATCTCTCAGTAATTAGTGAAATTTGTGACTTAGATTTAAGAAAATCAAAGTGCATGAGAGTGTTCAAAGTTCAGTTTAAGCCAATAACATGTCATGACAGTATTCAAAAAGATGATTTTGGATTAAAACCATCTTTAACATTAATTAATATTAATAATCCAGAAATATATTATTGAAATTTTTGGAAAAGAATGCAAGCAACAATAAAAACCCTGGGTATTTTTCACAAAAATTGTTTTAATATAGGTTTTTTTTAGAACAGTTACAAAGTCCTAAATCAGTAATCATTTGTTTCCTAAAAGAAATCTTTGAGAAGTTTTTTGTTTTTTGTTTTTGTTTTGCAGTCTCCCTCTGTCACCCAGGCTGGAGTTCAGTGGTGCACTCACAGCTACCGCAACCTCGACCTGCAGGGCTCAGGCGATCCTTCAGCCTCAGCCTTCCAAGTAGCTGTAACCACAGGTGTGAATTACCATGCCTGGCTAATTTTTTTATTTCTTGTAGAGACAAGGTCTTGCCATGTTGCCCAGTTTGGTCCTGAACCCATGAGCTCAGACAATCCTCTTGCCTCAGACTCCCAAAGTATTGGGATTACAGGCATGAGCCACCATGCCCAACTGAGAAGTCTATATTTTAAATAGAGGCAATCTTATTTTTTTGCTTTTTAAATTTTGAAATAATATGACTTTTCAACATACTCAAGTTATCACAAAAACCATGAAGAATTTTTGATGACATTCTATTCTAACTGAGATGCTCTTTGGTATCATTATGGCCTCTTCTTTCTTTCTAAATATAAAAGTCATTTTGCTATATCAGCAGGAACTGTCTACAAGCACCACATTTCTGTGCTATTGTTGTACTATTCAAAGGGTTAAGGCCACTTAGTCTTTCGTCCTCCACCTTACATCACCACCCAAGGAGTACTATAATCCTCTAGAAATGCATTGCCTGGAGTGTGGCACTGCTTAATAAATCACTCCATCTTATTTATCTTTCTCTTGACATATATCTAGCAGCAGGAACCATTATCCTGTGACAGCATTAAGTTCTATAGACATTTTCTTTTAATTGACTACACCAATTTTTACATTGGGAATAAACTTCCTTTATTTAATGCTATCTTGAACAAAGAAAGAGTTAAATTTATCATACATTCATTGTCATAACAAATTTTGAAATAAGTAAAATGTATTTGTTACCTTTCTGGAAGACCCGTTTATTCTGCTGAGAAAATAGAAATTTGTGTTCATATAATCATTTTGCTTCATTTTTCTAAATTCATTAGACATCTTAATGAATACATGAGAGTCCCAAAATATATGTCTGAATTCCCCTGTGATACATATTCCTTCAGTCAACTGAGCAAATTTTATGTATAATTTCATAAATTGAAGGAAGCATTTCTTTTCAAATTAAATATGTTTTATGTATCTTAGAACCAAGTGTTTGGGGACCAGACTTTAGGACCATTCAACATTTATTGTGGTCTTCAGTGTGCCAGGCACTTTTCAAGCTCCTGGATCTACATTCGTGAGAAAAATAGACAAAGATTCACATGCTCACAGTGTTCATATTCTAGTAGACAGAGGCAGAAATCAAATAATAGTCATAATAGATAAATAAACAAATGAATGAATAAATAGTGTATATATGTGTGCGCGCACATGAGGGTATGTGTGTGTGTGTGTGTGTGTGTGTGTGTGTGTGTGTGTGTGTGTGTGTATATATATATATCAGAATTCAAAAACTACTGATAGACTAGTCCAGAGTAAAAATAATTGGAAGAATGTATAGAATAGTTACAATTTTCAGTTTGTTGAAGCTTCTTTGAGAATTTGATATTGAACAAAACCCTGAAAGGTGAGAAGGAATGCACTGTATAGATGCCTGAAGGTAGGATGGTCAGGTATCAGGAACTGCAAAATGCAAAGGGCCTTCTCAAAGAGGCTGGAAGAATAACTTAGTAAGAGGTAAGGTCAAAGAGGTATGTAGGTTCAGATGAAATGGGGCTTTGTAGACTTTCGCTTTTACTCAGAGAAATAGAGAATACTGGATGTTTTAAGCAGAGGAATGACAGGAAAAAAATTAGACAAGTATATATAATTGTTATGAAGGGTATTGACAAACTTTTCTATCTGTGTTCTATTTTCAAATCATTTGGCATATTTAACATTTGTTTCAAAAACGTAGATTTCTATTTAAGTGAGTCATGATTATATTTTATAGGTATGTGAATGTATATCTATTTAGGTACATATATGTTGGTTGCAAAATACATCCAGTCATTGTACCTTTAAAAATTCTAAACTCAAATGTCCCTACCCCAACCCTTTGCGGCTCTGTACACATTTTTAAATCTGGCAAAAGATGAAGAGAATATTGTAAACATAAAAGTTTAATTGTTAAAAACAATTCTCAACTCCAAGATACAGTTCATACTGTTTTTTACTCTGCATATCAGGCAAATATGATTATCCATTTCAAAACACATGTTAACAGTAAATCAAGAAGTACGTATTATTCCCAGCTTTATTTGTAGAGTCAGCTCCTGAAAAAGGCCAATCTCTTCTAAATCTTCCTGAGTGCTCTTGATAGAAAGGTACAGAAAGAGAGCAAAAGTGCAGGCATTCTCAGTATGTTTTACCCTTCTCAATCAACTTGATTTCTTTCTGGGAAAAATAAATACTATTTTACAAAAATTAACTTAGCTGTTTATTTGAAATATGTACATAGTAAGGAATGGCTACCTATATCAAATCAATCTGGTATTAAACTTTCAGAGTAGGATTAAGTAAGTCCTTTGCTACTAAATCACCAGAAATAATATTCTCTTTAGATAATTATTTTTGTAAGGAAGTTAAATTGAGGATTTTTCTTATTACTTTTATGTCTTGGGAATTTATACATATTTCTCCTTTATCCAAAAGTCCTTAAAATCTGCTAACATTTATGATAGAAGTACATTCTTTTGCTTCTCTCAGAAAAAAAAAAAATCAATAATTTTCTACTCCCAATTTTCTTTGTCAAGGCCAGTTCTTTCCATTTGAAAATTTCTTGATTTTTACATTTGCAGTCACTTGGTCACAAAAGGCCATCTGGAGTATAAGATTAAATAGACACTAGGTTCAGCCATAGTAGGAATCTGTAAATTCAGCATTAGCCCCCAGAAAACCTTCCTTTGAAAAGTATGTGCAGTTCATCCATTAGGCTGTTCTTAATCTCTAAGGCATGGGAAAAACACAGGAAATAGTACAGCGGGTCCCTTGTGGTTATTGCAAATAGTTGTGTAGATTAGTGACACTTCAGAAAAACTAAATATGTTAAAATGAATCTTTAATATTCAGTCCTCCAAAGATTCAGGAAAAGGTTTAGGTTAAAAAATAAAAATTAAAATGTTCACCCTGATGTGCATTGATTTTTAATTTTTTTTTCTGAGCTAGTATTGACCCAAGTGACATTCTACAAATGCTGACTTAAATTAGGTTAAGCAAGTTGGAAATTATATTTGATGACCTGAATAATTCATTAAAAAGGATAAGCATAAAAGCCTATTTTAGTAACACAAGTACATTTTTTGTAATATGAGATATTGAATCTGGCCCCATACAATGTCTAGGATGGGCACTTTTAAGTTAGAATGAGTAACTTCTGTGCTACTAAATTATATACAATACATATCTAACTGATGAACCAAAAGAGAGTAATTTGGCTAAGGGAAAGTCGTTCCTGGCACTAAAAGGCAATTTAACTTGCATTTACACCCAGGAAAGCTTAGAAAATGAACAGTAATTACAGAGGTCAAACTTGTAAGCTGGCTATGCTTACTTGTTTCATTCTAAGACTTGACAGCAATGCAATTTAATCCTCAAATCTGTGACTCTCTGAGACTATCATTGAATTGAGGTAGCTTATCAACTGAGAAAATTGAATAATATTAGTTTATATCCAAGATGTAGATAATTCCATATGCCAAACAAATATTATTATGAAGTGTTGTGAGTTTATAAAGTAACATATTACATATACACGCACATATCTTTTTATTTCTCCTTTAGGGGAATATCTTTTCCTGATTTTTTATTATAGCTTAATATACTTTATAACACTAATTGACAAAGTTGAAAACAAATATTTTGTAATACGCAGGTGGCAGAAAGTAAGTAAAAGTGTAAATTTTCAAAAACAAAAATCTACAAGCTGTAGTCTTTATATGTTTAAGTTCACGTAGTAGCTAAATAGTCTTATTAAATAAGAGGACCTTTTTGTTTAAAATAGAAAATTTTTACATTTTTTATGACATTGTAAAATGTTCATTTTAATGATGTTAAAACAAACAAGCAAACACAATGTTTATTAGAGGTTCATTTTCTGAGTCTAATTTATTTTACGAGTCTTTTAGCAATATAATTAAAAATATTTGAAATCAGGGAGTTCAAAGGAAGTAAAGGAATGAGAAAAGCCTAATGGAATAAAGACATTATTCTCCTTTCTTAAAATATAGATTTAATTTTTAAATGGGAACATCTGGCATTAGTGAAATAAAATGAGACACAAACCTCACAAATAAAGCTTTAAATGTTATTAAAACTCTTTTCCTTCTTTTTTTTTTTTTGCTTCTGTGAAGATGATATTTTGATAACTTCCTTTGAAGGAGACAGAGGTTGTGCTGTTTCTTATAGATAGGCCTTAAGGGGGAAAAGACTTTTTAAAAAGCTACATCTTCAAACTCTTAAACTGTCTCTCTTTAAGATAACCATTTCCCAAAGCACTGCATCCTATAACTCACCTTCTGGTTTCTTTTTTCTGTTTTTATTTTATTGTTGACTAAAGCTGGCTATGCTTACTTGTTTCATTCTAAGACTTGACAGCAATGCAATTTAATCCTCAAATCTGACTCTCTGAAACTAAAACAAAGTGCTGATAGGAACTCTCTAACAAGTCTGGGAAGTTTGAAGACTCAGATGAAGCTCACTGAGATCCTACCAGGCTGATCTCACACTTCTGATCTTTAATTTGACATGTAATTGGTTACCAAGATGTGTTAGCTGGAAAACGTCCCCTTCCACAAAGAAAAATGTGGAAATTTTAGCTTAAAACATTTTCCAAGGTTATATATTTTTTCAAGTTTAAGAAGTACTCCTTATTCTTATTTTACAAATTGTTATGTCTTCTCCCAAATTCGATATCTTATTTATGCTGATTAAAGTTAGAATTTTATCAACAATGTTGTGGCAGAGTATAACTTTAGCCACAATGAAAGAGTTGTGTTAAGTTAGATGTGATATTTATACAATTAAAAATATGAAATACTACTGAATATATGGATCCTTCATTGAAAACAAGAGCAACAACTACGTATCATCCAAATAACTAAACGATCAATATGGTGTACAGTCTCAAGCTATTTATCCTTAGTTTACAATGCAACTCATCAGATAAAAGTGAGGAAAAAGTATTCCAGTCACTCCAGAGTTCAAGTTGTTAAACAGTGTGAGGATCCCATTGTCTCCCATGGATGAACAAAGGTTAGGGACCCAATTACAAAGACTCTCGTAGGAGACATAGAAATGTGAACTTCATGCTGTAGAAAACAGAGACTCATTCAAGAGGTTTCATCATAAAACTTGCCAATTAAAATAGTTTTTTAAAACTGAGCTATGTGTAGGCAGTGTGAAATGTGGTCAAGTAGAACGGCTGAAATGGTATGAGTCTAAAGAACGTCAGCTACCACAACCATCGCAACACAAATGGAAGGAGGGATAGAAATGAGAGAATGAACTAGAAATATACATGACAGGAACAGTGCCTGAGTAGGTGTCGGTAATGTACATTATGCTGTTAATTTAAATTACCAATACATCCTTAACAACTCTATTTTTGTAGCATTTACTGCATATATGGCAGAAGTATTTATATATGCATGTACATATATAATTTTTAAAATTCCTTATTATTATATGTTTATAAAATTGTAGAAATTCATTCCAGTTGTTCAGTCTTTGTGCGCATTCATGATTATTTTCTGAAGAAATTATCCTAGATATGCAGTTTCTGAGATAAATGACATGTATGCTTCCAAGTCCTGATACTTTTATCCATTGTACCATACTTCATATTCACACATTTTAATAACTACAATTAAATACATTTTAATAGAATTTTAAAATATTTTTAAGCACACCAGTAGTCACTTAACATGATGTAAAATTCAGCTTTATATTACTGTACTTCCCTAGATACTGAGGAGACACTTAAACATATTCTAACAGGAGAAATTGATTGGACATAAAGCATGGCAACTCAACAACTCTTTAAAAAATGTCTAAATCATTTGGACAAAAAAGTTTGAATTTTGTTGTTGATAATTTAAATGTTAAGAACACAGACAAAAAGCTAACAAATTTAGCTCAACCGTTCCAATATGTATTATTGATGTTTATAAAATATAACATGATATCATTAATGCAGTAAAGTTACAATTAATATTAATGACCCTTCTTCAGATAATATTTTCATACAAAAACAACCCAGGATGATGATGCTTTGAATAGCAGCCTGAATTTTCAATATTGCAAGGGTCTTTTGTGTATTGCCATATGTGCAAAGAACAAATTTCTAACTCTGAAACCTGGAAGCAGCAGAAAATATATAGTTTTTTTTTTCTAGTTATGCAGAGATACAGGCTGAATGAATGTCTCTAGGGAAAGGGAAACAAAAAAATAGCTTATCATTTTGTTTGCATGTACAGTTTATACACAAAGTTTTATTCACTGGCATATAATCTATTATGTCTTAGATTACATAAAAATTAATTTTCCAAAGTGATTCAGAAATAAAGTGAAATAGTTATTGATTAATTCCAATGCTGAAGTCTTAGAGTTTTCCTTCTCCTCCTCCTCCTCCTGCTGCTGTTGTTATTGAGACAGGGTCTCACCCTAGCCTCTCTAGCCCATGCTGGAGTGAGGTGGCACTTGGCTCACTGCAGCCTTGACCTCCAGAATTCTAGAACTAGGCTTGCTTATTTATTTATTTATTTGCTTGTTTGCTTGTTTATTTTTGTAGAGACAAGATTTCACTATGTTGTCCAAGTCAGACTTGAACTTCTGGACTCAAGCAATCCTCCCACCTCAGCCTCCCAAAGTGCTGGGATTACAGGCATGAGTCACCATGCCCAGGCAGAATTTTCTAATGATTACATTGCCATTAGAATAGAGAAAAGACAAATGTGCTTGTTGAGTTATTCTAAGAAAATGAAGTTAATGGCATATAGACCCACAACCCACCTCCTAGAACAATTCTGAGGAAAGATTCTTCACCTATTGTTTCTCATTACTTGTCATTAGAATCTCCTGTCATTACAATATCACCTTCATTCTATCTTTTAGACATGTTACATCCAGGATAACCAAAAGTATCTTTTTTTTTTTTTGAGTCGGGAGTCTCACTCTTTTGCTCAGACTGGAGTGCAGTGGCACCATCATGGCTCATTGCAGTCTCAACCTCCTGGGTTCAGGCCATTCTTCCTCCTCAGCCTCTCAAATAGCTGGGTCTACAGGCGCACACCACCGTGTCCAGCAGATTTTTTTGACTTTTTGAAGAGACAAGATCTTGCTATGTTGCCTGGTCCCTAAACTTCTAGGCTCAAGCAATTCTCCCACCTCGAACTCCCAAAGAGCTGGGATTACAGGTGTGTACCACCACACCCAGCCTAAGTCTCTTGATTTTAGCAAATTATTTACAAGCCAAAATAATGGAGACTTTTTCTGACTTTTACAGATAAACTCTTATTCTGTTTATTTATTTTATTTGCTTGAATTTGTCCTAAGTGTTCATTCTAGCAGTCGATGATCTATACCTATTTATTCTAGTCATTAGGTAGAATATAGGGAGATAGTGAAATGGCAATAATAAATCAGAAAACTTGATGGAAGAAATGGTACATGTGCTTGGAAAAAGAGACACCTTGAGGCTGCCCAGATCTTCTGACACATATCACTCCCTGCCTGTTTTTTTCTCTTCCCTATACTAGCCTGTGATCATTTTTCCTACTCTTCCCTGATTTTGGCCTTCGCTTAGGAAACCCAATCTTGCTTTCCATATTGTGACATTAGGCTGGTGTGAAGATTAAATAAGAAAATACTTACAAAACACTTAATACAATGCCTAATGTTTTAGTAAACACTTGGCAGAGGCTTTTATATTTTGTTTCCTGACCTTTGCTTTATAGACTCTTACTCCATGATCTTGGCCGAAGTTTAACTGACTTTATTGTGTTTTGTTTTATAACTTCGTTCTGCTTCCCTTCCTCCTTGACCCCACTTCTTACTTGTTACAACCATGGTCTTGATTTGCCATGTTAGCCCCCAGTCATAAAATCTTATTTCCTGATTTTTCTGTTGTTCATCAATCCAACTCAAGTCTCTGATTCAGTGACTTCACAGGCTCTAAACTGAAAGTGTCTTTATGACTTCCTGAAAGAATCTAGAAACCATACTCAAATAGTACAACAGAAAGGAAGCTATTCTTTAGGTAAATTATTTAAGCTCCATGTGGAATTCTAAAATGCATTCAGCATTGCATATTTTACTTCACAAATAGACACATACACAAAGAAACCCATGAGTTGTGGTTTATAAACACATTTGCTTACTCAGTCAGCAATATTGTGGAAATTACTATTTATGACATGGATTATTTTATGTCCTTCAATTACTGAAATGTCTGTGTTACTTAATGAAATTTATCTGAATTTATAGAACATATATACTGAATAAAATGCCTGTATTTTATACCATAAATTTCCTGTAGCACCAACACTCTGAAATCTCATTCTTTTAACTATTTTCAAATATCTTATTTAAAATCATATGTTGAAAAGAAATTAGAGTGGAATTTATTTTTCTCTTCAGTTCTTTAAAATGTCCCCCTAAGAACTTCCATAAACAGGAGATTATGGAAGAAAAGAAAAATTCAAAATTGGGAAGGCTAATGTTTATGAAAGATTGATGCATAATGTTAAATTATTCCCATCTTCTGTATCAAATGATAAATCTAATGTATGATCAATAAATTAGTTCTAATTTAAAACTAATCTCCAATGATAGCTAACAGGTTGCTGTATTTAAATGGCATTTTGGAGCTTTAAAAATATATTTTAGGTTTACTTTTGACCTTTTTATCATTAAAACTGATTGAAAATGTATTGATATTCTCTGACCTTGTAAAACTAATGACGCACTTATGCATAAAGCCTAGTTTAGGAATGAGTCTCTGAAATACAAATTAAAAACTTTAGTGTGAGACCCATTTCCTTTGATTCCTGTCGACAACTGCCGCTTACCCTCTGAACTTTCATGCTTTTGGGACTGGCAAAATGGGTGCAATTTTCCTCAGAACCACTGATTGATTGAATCCCTGAAAAATGGGGTTGCTAATGGCACTAGAATTTATATAGTGGTTTTATATAGTGGCTTAGGCTTCACTATAATTATTTTAAAACATTAAAAGCTAATACATCACTACAAAGTGGCAGGTTCTGACTCAACTGCAGTCTTGCTTCATACTGTTTGACAAACGACTAGTCATTCAGACAATATTTCCTCTTTCGGCATCTTCCTTAGCCCTCATTTCATTGTCAGGTTTGTAGCAAAGTCACAAAGTAACAAGAAAAATAGTATCAAAAGAAAGGAGAATAATTTTTTAGACATTCTGGAAAGAGGCATTTGGATATATTTAAAGAATTATGATATATTCTTTGTTCAAGTCATGTGCTAAGTGTTCCTCATTTGTTTGTTTTTTTCTTTTTTGTTGTATATTGCGGTGTATTAAAAACAGGAACAAAACACCTAAAATATCAATCAAATAATTTAATAAACAAAAAACAAATTAAAAATACATGAAGTGCCAGATATAGAGGAGGTGAGAAGAACACAAGAGTGTGATATAAATTGACTTTAAAAATTGCAGTGTGTCACCAAATCATACTACCTGAAAACTTTCTGAAGATTTTAAGGGATTTGTTTGGGTAACTTTTTCTTCTTTTCAATGGAATTACTAAAAGCTCAAATGTTCTAATTTTGGAGCATCAGACATGAAAATTATTTCTACTGTGCACTTAAATGTTACTAAAATCTTAGGCTTATTCCATTACAATGCAAAATGTTTTCTTGCATAACTAAAACTAAACCAAGAAAGACAGGATGAGGCAATTGGTTTCTCACCTTTTTATTTTTTAACAAAATTTCTAAAATAGAAAAATGAAACAGATATAAAGGAATGAATACAAAGGCTGAGGCTATTTCTAGGGGTACCCCTTTAAAAATGTGCATGGTTTTGGTGATATGCTAATATAAGCCATACATATGATGGGAAATGTTCTGAGAGTCAATATGGACTTGAGATATACTCCTCCATAGTTTATGAAAGTTAGTTGTCATATTATTGCTCTGAAGATGTAATCTTATTTTCATCATTAATATTTACAAGGGTAGTTATGATAGGCACTAGAAAAGGGAACAGAAAAAGAAGCAAACACACATTTTTTTGTTGCATAAAAAGGGCAGGAAATTTTAAGATATGTGGCACACTGACTGTCTTAGTCTATTTTGTGTTGCTATAACTGGGTAATTTATAAGAAAGGCATACAGATAGTGTTTACCGTGATTTCCCCATTACAAACTGATTAACTTTCTTGTCTTCAAGGATAGTGGCGATGATGGTATTTAGAAGCTCTTGCTGTAAATTCTAAATGCTATCTCTAGGTCTCATTTAATAAAGCCTTTTGCCCCTCCTGCATTGCTTTGTATTCAGTTCTACTGGATATCTTGATCATAGTATGAATAAATTACACTAAATCTATTAAGTAGCTTGTTATACATGAACTTTGTTGGGTGAGACAAATAAATCTTTCAGAACATTAAATAGCAAAGTCTTTTTCCATGGGAATAGATAACCCATCTTGAATGGGTAAGTGTACTTTTTTAGAAATTCTGAAATGACCTTGAAATTAGAAGCTCTTTCCTGATTT
>CAUYQG010157193.1:0-10235 GCA_963574415.1 Tarsius wallacei | reverse complement strand
TTTTTTTTTTTTGTAACTATTGTGAATGAAATTGTGCTTTTTATTTGTTTTTTGTTTGTTTATTATTAGTGTATAGAGATGGGATTGTCTTTTGCACATTTATTTTATATCCTGAGACTATGCCAAAGTCCTTTATCAGTGCAAGGAGGTTTTTGGCAGATTCTCTTGGGTTTTCAAGGTACACAATCATGTCATCTGCAAAGAGGGATAATTTGACTTCCTCTTTTTCTATTTGGATACCCCTGATTTCCATCTCTTTGATCGCTCTAGTTAGGACTTCCAGAACTATGTTGAACAAGAGTGGTGAGAGTGGGCATCATGTCTTCTTCCAATTTTCATGGAAATTTTTCCAATTTCTGTCTGTTTAGCAGTGTGTTGGCTGCAGGTTTCTCATAGATGGTTCTAACTGTTTTGAGGTATACTCCATCTACGCCTCGATGTTTGAGTGTTTCTATCAGGAAGGGTGCTGGATTTTATCAAGAGTTTTTCTGCATCTAATGATATATTCATGTATTTTTTTGTGTCTATTGATGTTTTTAATTACATTTATGGTCTTGTGAGTGTTGAACCAGTCTTTTATCCTGGGGATGAAGCCTAGATTGTGTTGGAAGATTTTTGAGATTTTTGAGATGTGTTGCCATCTATAAGAAACCCATAGCCAGTTTGTTAGGATCTTTTTGAGAATATTTGCATCTATGTTCATCAAGGATATTGGCCTGTAGTACTCTTTCTTTGTTGGGTCTTTACCTGGTTTTGGTATCAATGTGATGTTAGCTTCATAAAATGAGATAGGGAGAGTTCCATCTTTCAAAATCACCTGGAATATTTTCAGTAGGATTGGTATCACTTCCTCCTTATATGTTTTGTAGAATTCTGCTGGTTATTCATCTGGTCCACAGCTTCTTTTTAAGGTAGTTTTCTTATGACATAGTCAGTTTCCTGGATTGTTATTGGTCTATATAAGGTCTCGATTTCTTCTTGTTTCAACTTAGGGAGGTTGCATGATGTCAGAAAGTTCTCCATTTCCTTTAGGTTTTCAAGTTTGTTTCCATACAAGTGTACATAGTAGTCTCTGATAATCTTTTGTATTTCTTTAAGGTCAGATGTGACTACATCTTTTGTGTTTCTGACTGTGTTTATTTGGGCCTTTTCTCTCTTTTTCTTGGTCAGTCAAGCTAGGGGACCCTCAATCTTGTTTATCCTTTCAAAGAATGAACTTTTTTTTCATTGATTTTTTTTGTATTATCTTTTTGTCTTCTATGTCATGAATTTGGGCTTTTATTTTGGTGATCTGTATTCTTCTGCTGAAGTTAGGATTTTGGTGGCATTACTTATCCACCCTTCTTAGGTGTCTTTTTAGGCTGTTGACTTGTGATCTTTCCATTTTCTTCATGTGTGTTTGTTGGCATGTGAATAATCCTCTTACTACTGCTCATGGCAATCCAGAGCTTTTGGTAAGATGTTTCTTCATTTTTATTTGTTTCCACGTATCTTTTAATCTCTATTTTGATTTTCCTGTTGACCCAAGAGTTACTTAGCATCATGCTATTTAGTGTCCATGTCTTTGTGGGTCTTAGAGGAACTTTGTTGATGTTGATATTTATTTTTATTCCACTGTGTTTTGAGAAGGTGCATGGCAAAATTTCAATCCTATGAAATTTGTTTATGCTTGTTTTATGACCAAGAATGTGGTTGATCTTAGAGTACATTCCATGTGGTGCTGAGTAAAATATATATTCTGTGGTCTTGGGTGGTGTGTTCTGTAGGTATCAATTAAGTCCATTTGGTCAAGAGGCACATTGATATTATAGATCTTCTTGCTGATTTTTTTGTCTTGAAGATCTCTCTAGGGTTGTGAGTGGGATATAAACATCCCCCGCTATGATAGTGTTAGAGTCAATATCTTTTTTAGGTATGACTTGATGCAGCTTTTTGAAAGTTGGTGCCCCTATGTTGGTTGTATATATGTTTAGAATGGATAGTTCTTGTTGATGAATTGAACCTTTTATCATTATGTAGTGACTTTCCATATCTTTTTTAAATTTTTGATAGCTTAAAGGGTATTTTATCTGAAATTAAGATTGCCATTCCTGTTTTCTTTTTGTTCCATTCACCTTAAATTTTGCTTCCCATTCTCTTACTTTTTGTCTGTAAACGTCCTGTCTGGTGAGATGAGCCTCTTGGAGACAATGTATTGTTGTCTCATGATTTTGTCCATTGCCATTCTATGTCTTTTCTGTGGTACTTTTAGTTCATTCACATTCAGGCTAATTATTGAAATATGAAAGTTTATTCCTGTCATGAGGTTCCTATGAGTTGTTGTTGTTCCTTTGCTATCTTTCTTTTGAGTTTTGGGTTGATTCCATGTGTGCTTTCAATCTTTTTCTTGTACTCTTGTGAAGAGCACTGTTGTTCTTTTTTCCTTTTCTTCTGTGTTCAATACTTTCTTATGTGTATTTTGTAGAGGCAGCATAAGTTCCTAGGGATTGAATGTCTGGGAAAGATTTTAATTCTCCCTAACTGATGAAGCTCAGCTTAGCTGGGTAAGTTATTCTTGGTTGAAACTGTTTATTTTTGAGAACTTTGAAGATTGGACTTCATGCTCTTTTAGCCTGAAGTGTTTCTGTAGATAAATCTGCCGCTATTCTAATTGGTCTTCCTTGGTAGATAGTTTGACCTTTATCTGTTGCTGACCTTAGAATTTTTTTCTTTTATACCTACTCTGTTTAGGCGAATTTTTATGTCTGGGAGTTGGTCTTCTCATTTGTTGTCTTGCAGGGGTTCTCTGAATCTTTTGTGCTTGAATTTTCATATCACTAATGAGATGAGGGAAGTTTTCTTGAATAATTTTATGGAATGTTTGGTCCAGGGTGGTCTCTGTCTCTCTTTCTGCCTCAGAAAGTCCAATTACTCTTAAGTTTGGCATCTTAAAATGCTCCCTCATCTCTTTAATGTTTTGTTCTGTCTTTTTAAGTTTCTGTACTATGTTTTTGACAGTTAGGGTTAGTTCTATATTTTGGTCCTCATGCTCTTGAGGTTTTTTTTCTGCTTGACTAATTCTGCTTTCCATGCATATTAGTTTGTTATTTATTTCAATAATAGTATTCTTTACTGCTGTTATCTCGGTTACCATCTCCTTTCTATTTCCTTCTTGTCTCTCAATTCTTTTTATACTCTCTATTAATATCTTGATGTCTGGTTTTGTTGTATGTAACCAGTCATTCTGGGGGCTTTCATTGTTTGTGTTCTGAAGTCTGTTTTCTGTCTGACCTTACAAGGGTCTGCATGAGACCTTTATTCTTCTTTTGATTTTTCTTCATTTGTGTAGATTTTCCTCCCCATTTTTTTCTTTTTTTCTTCTTCTCCCTCTTCTTTATTTCTATTGTTCAGGGATTGATTTTGCTTTTACTTCTGTTTGCTCAATATCCTATCCTTCCTTATTTGAAACCTCTAGCTTTGTTCAAGTCTGAAGATGAACATAGGTTGGGGGCTGTATTTTTTTTTACAGTTTTGAGATTAATTGAAGGAGGAACTATGACTCAGAATCTATCTGCAGATTCCAGTATCCTCTGATAGGTGTATGGGTATCACAGAACCCACTTCCCACTGCCTTGCAATCTGTCCATGCAGTGGGGATATATGTTTGCTTCATGCAAGCAAAATTAGGTAAGAAAAAGGAAAAGAATGGAAAAGGGAAGGGGGAAGAGGAAGGTGGAGAGAGAGAAGACTAAGAGGGAAAACAAACAGATGTTCCAACTAACAAATGAAACAAAACACAAAGACAGAAAATAGCAAAAATCAAAACAAAACAAAAAAACTAAAACATTCAGATAATCTTACAAACACACAAGCTAGCCAACCTTCCTAATGATGTACTATTCCCCCACACAAATATGAAATCTAAAGAAAAAAAAATCAGTAAAATGACAGAAAGCAAATATGAAAACATTATCAATAACAGTAAGAGGAAAGAGAAAAGTGGGAAAAAATGGATAAGATAAACAGAATAAAAATTTAAAAAACAAAATAAAAATAAAAGCAAGAAACCTGGTTAACTCTGTGATCTTTCTTGCAAGTCCAACGTCCCTTCAGCCCTGATCTCTAGCTATAATTGCAGGTTGATAAGGTTGCTCACAGATAGGGTCAGATGCCCCAGGCCTGCTGCAGAAGGAGGATGGATCAGATCTGGATTCAGTCAGCTTGCTGCCTGTCAAATCTGCCTTTCAGATCTGGCCTGTCTGTGTCCAATCTAGCATGGGAGAGGGGCTTCTGTCTCTCCTAGTTTGATTAGATTACCTTAGCTACCAAGTTGGAGTCTGGCTGAAGCTGCATGGATCTGGGTGGGACAATGCAAGTCTCTCTGGTATCTGGGCTCCAGCTGATCTCTGGTCTTGCATAGCCAGGCTGAGCCAGGGGAGGCAGAGTGCAAGACAGCCAGGCACTGGAGGTTGGTGTGGCATGTTGGGATGGGGCAGTGCAGCCAGTGAGGGATTCCAGAACTCCAGGGCCAGAAACTGAGGGCCACCTCAGGTCAGGTGGCTGCAGCAGCAACAGTGGCAGTGGCCACTGAGTGGTGCCTGGGGCTGAAGACCAGGCTGGCAATGGCAGCAGCAGCCAGTGGGGGAAAGCGAGAGCCTTTATGGACACTCACTATCTTGGACACTCTCATAGTCCAACCTGTCCCATCACTATCTTTCTTGAAGATCCTCAGGTATATTTTTTGTAAAACAGTTTAATTTCCTCTGGGTATGTTTCCAGAAGGGGGACTGCTGGGTTGTGTGAAAGGACAATTTCTAGTTCTTCTTAAAATTACCACACTGTTTTCTATAGAGGTTGGACTAACTTTCATTCCCTTCAACAGTGTAGAAGAATTCTCTTTTCTCCACACCTACACCACCATCTGTTGCTTTTTGATTTATTAATGACAGTCCTCCTTACTGAAATTAGGTGGTATCTCAGTGTGGTTTTGCTTTGCATTTCCAATGACTAGTGATACCGAACAGTTTTTTGACTGCTTGTATGTCTTCTTTTGAAAAGTGTCTATTTGGGTCTTTTGCATAATTTGTAAAAGTTTTCTTTTTTTCTTTTGACTCACTTGAGTTTCTTGTAGATCTTGAATGTTGGACACATAATTAGTAAATATTTTTTTCTCATTCAGGGAGTTATCAGTCCAGATGATTTCTTTTGCTGTACAGAAGCTTTTTTAATTTGATGACATCCCACTTGTCTATTGTAGCTTTATGTCATTCACTTTTGGGGATTTGGTCATGAATTGGTTGCCTAGTCCTATATTTTCCTTTATAATTCTTTTATCTTAAAATTTTACATTTAGGTGTCTCAACTAGAGTTACTTTTTTAATGTGGTGAAAGATAGGCTTCCTGTTTTATTTGTCTGTATGTGGACATCCAGTTTTTCCAGAATTGTTTGTTAAATAAAGTATCTTCACCCCAGTTGTTATTATTACTGGCTTTGTCAAAGATAAATTAGTTGAGAAATTGAGTTTTTTCTTGTGGAATCTCTGTCTTGTTCATTGGTCTATATGTTGAATTGTGCATCAGTACGAGAATCTTTTAATTATTGTAAACTTATAATAAAATTTAAAGTATGGATGTGTGATAACTCCTGCTTTTTAAATTTTTTTTTTCTGAAGATTGTTTTGGCTATTCCTGCTCTTTTTTTTGTGTTGTCACATGTCTCTCTACGTTTTCCTTTTGTCCCTCCCTTAGCAGTGCCCAGTGACTTCTGATATCATCTCTGTGCTAAAATGACTAATGTTCAGGGTCTGCTGATGAGTAAAACTTATCATATTCAGTTCTTTGTATTGATGATAGCTCAGTTAGAATGATGGACTCTAACTGCATCCAAGTTGCTGTAAAGTCCATAATTTTTTTCTTCTTTATTGCTGTGTAATATTCCATTGTGTAAATGTACCACATTTTCTTTATTCATTCTACATTTGATGGGCAACATGGTTGCTTTCAGTTTTTGCTATTGTGAATAGTGCAGCAATAACCATGCATGTACAAATGTCTTTTTTATAAATTGATATATATACTTCTGTATATTCTCAGGAAAGAAATTGCTGGGTTATATGTGAGGCTAATTTTCACTTTTTAGGGGTCATCACACTGCTTTCCATAGAGATTTAACTAGTTTACATTCCATCCAAAAGTGGACAAGCATTTTCTTTTCTCTGTAGCCATTCTAGCACCTGTTGTTTATTTATTAATAATACCCATCCTTACTGGAGTTATGTAGTATTTTTTTGCAATTTTGATATGCATTTCTCTGATAATTAGTGATTCTAACCATGTTTTTTATGTATCTGTTAACTGACTGTATTTAATACTTTGAGAAATGTCTGTTTATGTATTTTGACCACTTTTTAATGAGGTTGTTTTTTTCCTTTTAGCGCATATGAGTTCTTTGAAGATCCTACCAAGGATGGTATGTCATTATCAAACGCACAACTTGCAAAGTTTTTTCACATTCTGTGATTTTTTTTTTTTACTTTCTTGATAGCTTCTTTTGATGTGCAAAAGCTTTTCAGTTTGATGAGGTCCCACCTGTTTATCTTACCTTTTGTAGGATTTACTTTTCGGGGCTTGATCATAGATTAATTATACTCTGTCAAAAGTGTATTTTCTTATAGAATTCTTACAATCAGTGGTTCTAAATTTTATCTTTAATCCATTTTGAGTTGATTTTTGCATACGGTGATAGGCAAAAATTGGACAAGAGTCCAACTTCATTTTTCCTATGTAGCTAGCCAACTTTGTGAGAACCATTTGATAAATATGGTCTTCTTTCCCCAGTTATTGTTGTTGATAATTTTATTAGAGATGAGTTGGTTGAGGGACCATGATTTTACTTCAAGGATCTCTGATCTGTTCCACTTTTTAAGTAAACTTATTTCTGTACCAAAACCTTGCTGTCTCACTTACAGTAACCTTGCAATTAACTTCAAAGGCTGAAGTGTAATACCTCTCACTTTGTTACTTTTGCTGAGTATTGTTTTGTCTATTTGTGCTCTTTTGCTTGCTTGTTTCTACATGTATTTCTGTACTGTTTCCAGGTCTGTGAAAAATGATTTTGGTAACTTGATGGGTATGACACTAAATCTATAAATTGTCTTGGGTAAGACAAACATATTGACAACATTGATTCTTTTAATTCATGAGCATAAGATGCTTTTCTATTCATTTGTGTAATTTTTGATTTATTTAAGTAGCATTTTGTAGTTCTTATTATAAAGTTTTTTTTTATTTCCCTGATTAGGTGGATACCAAGGTATTTTATGTTTAATTTTTGTGACTATTGTAAATGGGATTGTGTTTTTTATTTGACTCTTCACTTGTTTGTTGATGATGTGAAAAAATTCAACTGTCTATTGCATGTTCATTTTGTAACCTGATACTTTACCAAAGTTGTTTATCAGTGGGTTGTGCTTCTTGACAGACTTCATAAATTTTCTAGACATAGAATTATACTATCTGAAAAGAGAGAAAATTTATCTATTTTTCTTTTTTCCCCTTTTTTATTCTAATTTTGTTCTATTGCCTGATTGCTCTAGCTAGAACTTCCAGCACTATGTTTAATAGGATGGGCAAGAGTGAGCATTCTTGTGTTGTTTCAGTTCTTAGGGGAAGTGATTTTAGCTCCTGCTCATTAAGCAAAATGTTGGTTGTGGGTTTTTCATCAGTGACTCTACTTGTTTTGATAAAAGTTTCTTCTATGCCTAAGTGTTTAAGTGGTTTTATCAAGAAGAGGTGTTGAATTTTTTGAATGCTACTTTTGTGTCTGTTAAAATAATTATGTAGTTCTAGATTTTATACCTGTTAATCTGCTGAATTACATTGACGAACTTGCAAATGCTGAACCAGCCCTGGGAATGAAACCTGCCTAGTCACAGTGGATGGTGCTTGAGATGTGTTCTTGGGGTCAATTTACTAGAATCTTCTTGAGTATTTTAAAGCCTATATTACTCAAAGAGATTGGCCTGTAGTTCTCTTTCCATGTTGAGTCTTTGTCAGGTTTGGGTATCATTGTGATATTAGCTTCATAAAATGAGCTGAGGAGATTCCATTATTGTCAATTGCCTGTAATATAATCAATATAATGGGTATCAGGTTCCTACTTGTATGTCTTGTAGAAATCAGCCAGGAAGCCATCTGATTGAGAGCTTTCTTTTAGTGGAGAGATTTCTTATAACTGTTAATTTTCAGTGCATTTGTTGTTCAGTTTAGAGTTTTAATTTCTTCTTGTTTCAGCTTTGGAAGACTGTGTGATGCCAGAAAATTATGCATATCCTTTAGATTTTCTTGCTTATTTGCATAGTATGTCCACAGTGTTCTCTAATAATCTTTTAAATTATTTCGGTGTCAGTTGTGACATTATTATTATTATTTTTAATAATTGTGTTGATTTGGACTTTCCTTTATTGTTTTTAGTCAGTCTCTCCAGTGATCTATCAGGTTTACTTATCCTTTCAGAGAACTTGTTTTTGTCTCTTTGATCCTTTCTATGATGTTCTTGTGTCTTATATCTTACAATTTTGACTTTATTGTGAAATCTGGATTTTTTAAAATAGAAATTGGGATTTAGATAATCTTGTCTTTCCAGCTCCCTTAGGTGTGACATTAGGCCATAATCTCTCAATTTACTTGGTGTGTATGTGTGTAAATTAAAAAATTTTTTTCTCATCAATGAATGAATGGCATTCTAGGGATTCTGATAATATGTGTTTTTGCTTTTATTTGTTTTTATCACTTTTTGTTCCCCTGTTTTGGTTTTTATGTTGACCTAGAAGTTGTTCAGTAGTATGTCATTTAGTGTCCATATCCTTGTTTTGGAGGAATTAATGAGGTAGACACCCCCCCCCACCCAGTTCAAATCCCTTGTTAATGTAAAGAATGAAAGATATCCAGCTCAGGAGATATTCTATAGGCAGTCTGTAGAAATTTCTAATAGGAACAATAAATATTGATTAGTCAAAGTTGGAGGGATAATTTGTGACCTTCACAATGTTAATGTAATCATTTTATTATTAATAGAAGCTGTGGTTCATAACCATATAAATATAGCTCCCTACTAAACCCAACAGCAATTATTAATCACATAGTCTTAGCTCTGATTTGCTTGTGCTAAGCCAACTCCTATTTCAGTGGTCACTGATTTTCTTTTCAACAATTCATAGTATTTTACAATTGCAAAGCTGGTCAGTTCTTTCCCATGTATTTTTTGTAAACTTTAAATAGTTTCTAAACTCTTAAAAGCATTTATTTGTTTTTAATAGCAAAGACATAGAGATTGAGATGGTACAGAAATGTATATATAATAAACAACAAAGTAATGGGACAGACATTATGAAAATATCCTGAAATATTGTAGCTTAATGTTAATCTATAGAAAAACTTAACACTTGTGCTTATAAATATGTTGCTGTCATCATCTGACAAACGGTGCTTCTTAAATTGCAGCAGGTGTTAGTGGGCCAGCTTGTAAAATTTAAAAAGTTGAGCTGACCTTGCTACTCATACTGGGTTGAATTTGAATTCAGAAATGTACTTCTTTCTTACCTGTTTCCTGCCTCTTGACTCTTATTGGCAGTGAGAATGAGTAGTATGCGTTCCTTGGGTCATTTTATTTCATGCTCAACATGAGTCTTTTTCAATAAGTTCTTCTGACAGAGATGCCTTTAGCAGCTGCTAGAGTCATTTAGTGCTCTGGGGATTGTCTGAGAAAGAGTTCCACTGATCAAGTTAGCCTTAGACAAACTGGCAAGAAAGGAGTCTCACTAAATAAAAATATTAATATACAATAAACAGTTAAAAATTTCTTGCTTCTCAGGTTTTTGCAAAAATTTTTTGTTATTTTAGGTAAACTGGAAAGTACTTAAAAAGTTACTTTTAAGCGGGCCAAGATGGCGACCGGGCAGCGTGGTCTGTGAGACCTCCGCAGAAGAGGACACAGAAAGACTCCAGATCTCTCCCAGGGGGCCTGCTCCCCCAAACGGAACTTGTCCACGGACACCGCAGAGGCATTACAGCGGGCCTGAGGTAAAAGCGGCCGCCGCCCCTGCCGGCAGCCCGGAGCTGCCGCTGGCGGCCCGGGGCGCCGCCGCCGAGGCGACCCAGGGCCTGCCAGCGCCGCGGACGCAGCCCACCTGAGGAGCGCCGCCGCCGCCCCGGGGACCCAGCGCTACCACCGGCTGGGGACCCAGCGCTACCACCGG
>CAUYQG010157180.1:0-20056 GCA_963574415.1 Tarsius wallacei | reverse complement strand
TGTAGAGATGAGGTCTCGCCAAGTTGCCCAGGCGGGTCTCGAACCCGCGGGCTCAGGCAATTCACTCACCTCAGCCTCCCAAAGCACTGGGATTACAGGTTGAGCCACCGAGCCCGGCCTGTAATATTGTATTTAAATAATAAATTTTGCCATAAACATAAAAATATAATAGGAAAAAAATCAGTACTAAAAACTGGCTCATAAAAGTAAAAATGCTTTATGCTTTATTAAAGTCATCAGTCATGATTTCTTCAGAAATGTACAATTATGCTACATTACGTAGTTAATGATGTGGTGTCGAATATGCTACGTCAAAATATGGCCATTTGGAGGTCACTCTCTGACCTTCTCTCACCTTTCTGTGTGAAAGCTGTCCACAATAAAATTATCTGACTTTTGGGTGACAGGTGTCCTGCCCCGTAACACGGGGAAAAGGAATACCATACAGAGACACAGAAAAGAATCTGAACAAACAGAGTTTGCTGTTTCCCAAGCTTATTATCGTTAGATTATACCCTTTTCTGTCTACGTATTTCTCCACATCTTTACTTCTTTCATAAAACTTCGCATAAAAATACAGTTTTCCCTGGATCTTTGGGTCTTCATTTCTGAAAGTTCCTTGTTACATAAAACTTTGGTTAAATACATATGTTGTGCTTTCTTCTTTTTAATCTGTCTTTTGTTGTGGGGTGTCCGCACAAGCTTGTGATGTGCAAGAAAAAGATATTGCTATTTTGTCCCTATATTACTGTGGTTTAAATCTTTGTTAGTCTGACATTTAACAAGAAAATTAAGTTTTTTGTTTTCCAAAGAGGTTTTCTAAAATTTAAAGTTTTTGGTTACTATCCCTGAGTTATTTTAGATATTGCTCCATCATTTTCATTGAGGTACTAGCAAACATCACACTGTGGATAGTTAAGAGGTGAATTAAAGAACAGTGCTCTTAAGATACATATTAAATTTAGAGTGAATAATTAGCTATGTCAATTGTCACATGAATTGGAATTCATAACAAAGAACAGGAAATGGAAGGTTGGAAGATTTTTTTAAGTTATTTTGTTGATGTTTCTATTATAAAAAGCCCTGTCAAGTTCTCTGTTTTTATAATGCAGATGATGTCTTTCCACTCTGCATATGTTTCAGGAATAAATTTCTATTTTAATTCTATTGCAAAGTTAATTTACTTAAGGAGAAGGCAGCTAAAACCCTGTTCTTTAAAATGCAGTTATTTAAGTTGAAGGTGTAGGGGGGTATGTGAAAATGTAGGCGAGTGGGAAATATTGGTGATTACTGTGGCCCAGTTTTACTTGGCAATAGCTTTAAAGGAAAATGATAAGATTAGCACACATGAGAGCGTTACTTAAACCAAACATTCATTTCTTCTGTTTTCTTGCTCTCTCTCTCTCATGTTTTAACCACAAAGCAATAGGAACGTTTGGCTGAATGAAGGTCATTAAGAATTATAAAGTCAGAAGAATTTATTTTCCTACACATCATCTGAAAATAAACAATATCCCTTTCGGAATAAAATGAAAAGCTTTGCTCTGTAACTGAACCTTCCCAAATAGAATTCTGAGGGTGTTCAAGGGCCCTGGGATACATTTTCCAAAATGCTTCACCAACAAAGTTGACCTTCTAGGCAAAATTCTTATATTTGCTCCTGGAGAGAGAAGGAATACGAACATTTTTCTTGCTGTTTCCTTTATATAACATTTGAGTGACCCAAGGCAATGTGGTTTACTCTTTTTTCTCTTCAGACAGGCTTTTTTTCCTGCTTTCTTTTAAGTAAGAACATAAAGGTCAGGTTATCATTTCACAAAATGCTTCATTCTAGCTTCTCTCACTATAATATGCTTTCACTAATTATTTCATAACTCATTTAAATGGGAGGCATTCTGGAAGAGAATTCACTGAAACAATTCCTCAAGTAACTAATTTTTTTAAACACAGGGGAATTTTAATTATAATGCCTGTGTTATTTAAAAGCAGAGTGCGACAATTTGCATTTTGAAACATCTATTGTAATAGGAGAGAAAAAAACATGCCCCTGAATAAAATAACAACTCAAGTAAATGCAATTTAGTTGGTCTTTTATTTTCTTGATTTCTCAAGAAGCAGGGGGAAAAAAAATGCAAGCTTGGCCTGAATTGTAATACCACTTAGAAAGATAAAAGATAACCAAATTGTATTCCAAGAAGGACTATTATTTATAAGCTTATTTGAAAAAAATTATGTGTTCTCTGTTTTGCAGGACGAATTTATCATGTGTTATTGAATGTATAGCTATGATAGCAAAATCTTCTCATCTTAGAAGAAAACATCCAAATCATAGTGTTTTTCTACAAAGAATGGATCGTCAAGGGACTAAATGAATAAATAAGATCAATTTTCATTATTATTATCATTATTACTATTATTATTGATTTCCTTGGCTTATATTTTGGAGAGTTTCATGACTAAAACTAAATGACTGAATGGGACGTTATTTAAACCTAGCCCTTAGCCTGAGAAGCAAAGAGATAAGGAAATAAGCATGCCTTCAGAACTTGACAATAAGAACTCCAGTCTCTTTCAGTCAGTTCTCTATCAGTCATTTGGGTTCCTATCTCGCAGAGCTTTCTCCTGCATTCTAAGACAATGCATACAGAGATACTTTCCAGAGAGGAAAGTGCTGTGAAAAGCAAGTCAGTGGTCTGAATACTAAGATGGAAATGTTCAAAAATTAACAAAAGACAGGTTGACCTGGACACAAATACCCTAAGACGTGTCCTGCAGTCAGTGTTGCTTCACCCTGGGAAGGCCCGTATCACTCCAACTCCAAAAGGTGTATAAACACAAGCAAAGCCACCACCGGGGCATCTCAGGGCTGGCAGGGGAAGTGGATGGGCAAGCAGCTGTGCAGTGGGTAGGTGCCTGGGTGAGTGGGCAGGCGGCTGTGTTTGTCAGAGGAAATAAAACAGGATGAGGCACTCGTGATTATTCCTGAGAGCGCCGCAGTTATCTGGTCTTCTTTCGCATTGAAATAAATTCTCCACCCCCAGGAGGGGACTGTTTATGTTCAATTTCCAGTCTAGACCACTAACTCTCTGAATCAGCTTCAGGAGATCTTTCCAGATGAAAGGGCATTAAGGAGCTTGAGAAGGATGTCTAGTATCTTTTCCTGAAATGATTGGAGGGTGTGTTTGATCTAGAACTCCTAGTCTGGTCAGTACAAACCGTATTGGCTGCATTGACATAACAGTAGATCAACTGGTCAAAAATGAATCTTTAGTCAGAGGGATTTTGGCACTGCTTGCCAAAAGACTACATGGATTCAACTTCTCGAAAACTCAATTCAGGCTTGCCAATTTCTGTTCACAGATTGCAAGAGCAGATACCTGATACAAGATTACAGTATGTATGGCTTAGGATTTGTGACCTATATTTCCTTACCCAGCTCAGTTGTTCTGTATCATCACACAAGAATATTGAAAGTTGCCCTTTCCTAATAATAATTGTAACAACACAGTAGCAACTATTGCTATGTCTACTTATATTATGGCTGGCCTTGAATGAGAATCTACTCTGTAGTGGAGCTTTCTATTCCAGATGTTACTTAAAAGTCACCCCAGTCTTAGGAGATAAGTTGTTATTATATCTGTTGAGCAAAAGAAAATCCAGAGGCTCAAAGAGCTGGCAACATCTAGAGCAGAAAAGATGCGCTTGAGCAGATGTAGTTCATCTTGATGTTAATGGTTAGGAAAGGAACAAGGAAACAGTGCATGCCTTTTCTTTAAGTGGCATATGAATATTCCAACACAGTCTATTCTTAAATTGCAAAGTCTTCCATAGTTCTTTCGTTTAGAGACTATTGAGATGCAAGGCAAATTATCCCAACCCAGTTCAGCAAGAGTATTATTATATATGCACATATGTAGATAACTTTAATCTGACCAAGCCTATGAAAAAAAAGGAGGAGGAATGGGGGGAGGAGCCAAGAAGGAGGGGCAGAAGGAGTGGGAGAAGGAGAAGGGAGGGTCAGATGACAGCAGCTGAGAGCTCTTTGTGAACTGCACAAAGCCCCGTGTTTTCACTGGTAGGGCCAATGCTTATGACTAAACCTGGCAGGTGCTTTGCTAGGTTCAGAGTGGAGGGAATGGTGGCAGAGCTTTCTAGATAAATTAAGTCCAGCTATGCGTCTCTCCTCAAGTTATTCTTAATCTAGAGGGCTAACCAGAGACATACATGGCCTGGAAAGACTGCAAGACTGCAGCATTTGAGATTAGAACTAATTGGATAGAATACAATTCCCATGTTTCTTTCAGCCGGTATGGTCAAGCTGCTTTCAAGTGGAGATTTAGCAGCCCAATCACTCTTTACTGATAGAACTCAAAATGATGGAAAATATCGTGAGTCAGTAGCCTTTCACGTTACAGCTTTTGACAAAATATGGGATGGGATGGCAGTTCTCCCATTTATCTTTCTTACTGTCCTCTGCTTTCCAGCCAAGTGTGTACTTGGGGTTTAAAGAATGCTTGAGGAGTTCCTAGAAAAAAGGATGAACGGTGCATGGCAAATGGTTGCATAAAATGTGCTGGCCGATTAAAGACAGATTTCCTTTGCCACAGTACTTTGTATCAAAAGACACTTTGAGAAATCCCAAAACCGGACGGAGACATGATGTCAAATGGGCCTTCCACTGCACCTGAGGTTACAGAGCAAACTCTTCCTTTCGTCCAAGCAAAACTGACTGTTACCTTCTAGCAGTGACTGGTTTATGGACTGCTAATGCTTTAAAAATGAGATTAAATCAGGTCTGTGGTCTTTATTACAAGGAAGATATATGCCCCTTGCGAATTCCAGCGGTTTGGCAATCGTAACCTCAGCAGACATAACATTGATGTATTCTGTGTTGCCAAACAGAATGGTAAGTGTTTAAACTGCTGTGAACAGCCTTATTGCCTTGAAATGATACAATCTAATATTAGATTGTAACTCGGTGACTGGATCTGCGAGCCTATCCTGGTACAGCATACTAAAGCCCAGCCACTTTGTTTTAATATTTAACATTTCACTGTTGAAAGAGAGAACACGACGAAGAGAATCGAGATTGCGGGAAGCCGAAGCTGCATCGGACCAGGCCATTTTTCGTGAGCAGCGCACAGGGGCTGCCTTTGGTCATCAGGCATCCGAATGCCAGCCTGATTCGCTCCAAGCAGCAGGACTACTTTGACCTTGTGGACCACGGATGGGTGGGACCTGCGAGCTCAGAAATGCTCAGATGACAGAGCCAAACGACCCCCCTTCCCTGCGCTTGGAGCCTTCCTGGAAAGCAGCCCCGCTGCCGGAGCGCTCATTCCTGGCTCCTCTCAATCTCAGTCGTGATGGACACCCGTCCTCTCTACACTTTCCGACGCTCATCCCTCGAAGGGCCCAGTTTTCATGATCGGGATGTCCCTTCCCCGGTCTCCTGGGTGGGGGGATTTCCTGCACCTGCTCTCCCATCTGTCATCCCTAAAGCAGGCAGGGGACCTGAGGTGGGGTGGACCACCATCCTCGTTTTACCTGGCCTCGAAGGGCTTCCCAGAACACGGAACCTTCGAGGGCTTCAAGCAGGGTCAGTCCAGGGTAAGCCAGAATGGCTGGCCACCTACCTGTGGGTGAGACCCTCACCAACTGGGACATCTCTGCCGAGGGAGAATCTAGTTGAACGGAATATGGCAGACTCAGGCTTCGTCAGTGGGGGTTGCTGGGTGGCCTACACACAGCCTTCATTCATTCCTGGCAGTCTGGAGGCTGGAAGCCTGAGCACCAGCACCAGTGGTCTGGGGGGAGGGCCCTCTTCGGGTGGCTGACCACCGACTTCTTGGACCCTCTCGTGGTGAAAAGAGCCAGATGGCTCTCAGAGGGTCCTTTGGCCAGGGTGCTAATCACATTCATGACCAAGTCACCTCCCATAGGCCCCCCTCCTAATACCATCAACTTTCAGTTGGGATTTCAACAAATGAATTTTGGGAGGAAGAAACCCTTGGTCTTTGAGAGTTCTTAGAGGGGAAACCACGGAAGAGGGGTTGGATTTGGGGTCTGATGGCATAGCGATAAGATCTAATTCTCATGGCTTCATCTGACAAAGTCACCGCTCTCAGATTTCAGCGTTCTGGAACAATCACTAGAAGACTGCATGGAGGGGCGGTGTTCCTGCCTCATTGTTAGGGTTTCTGGTATTGCTGAAAATAAGTTTTTATTCTGATCCATCTTCCAGGGTGTGACTAGACAACATGGAACAGGGAAAGGAAACCTATATCAAATGACTAAGTAACAGCCTACTGGTTCATTTTTTTTTTAAACCGAGAACTAAAGATTAAGTTGAAATCAGCCCTGCAAATCTGTTTACACATATGTAGCTTAAATTTATTTCAAGAGGTATTCATTTATCTTGCTTTATGGTCTGTGCCAAAATTTTAAAAAATAAAAATAAAAATCACAGCTCAGCTTTCAATTAAATCAGTATAGAAAAAAGTAAAAATCTGATTCTTCACCCTGGGGCCAAAATAAGTAATTATGAGCTGTCTTCTAACCAGAATAGTTGGGCAGAAATATCGATATCATAAATTCCGGAATATTCAATGCTATTTCTTTATCAGGGTCCACATAAGAGCAACATATTCAAGTGAAAAGAAAAGCTGCTCATCTTATCACCCAGTTGTTGAGCCAACATACTATCAAACATCAAGATATTTGGAAGCACTAGTGGAGATTTTTATTTCTCACTTCAGGTTTATATGTTGCAGGTCGTGCCACTATAATTTAGATAAAATTCGCTGTTCTGAAAGCCAAAAGAAAAATTGACTTTGCAGAAGTCCAGCATTTAATGAAGCTGTAAAATGACATTAAGGAAAATTATTTTTCTAATGTTTTCCTATTAATGAATAGTCATCCCTTAGATACAGCGGTAAATCAACTTGAGATAGCCTTACTTAAAAAAAATCTCAGAATGTTATGTTGATGGTTTAGGTCCTTCTACTGTTTTCTAAGTCAATTTAAGGAGAAAAGTCAGTCAAGATCATAAGGGAATAAACAAACCTTTTTAAGTCTTTCCTTTTTAAAAACAAATGTATATTATGAGTGGGAATGTAGTCATTATGGAAACCAGTTCAGAGGTTCCTCAAAAAGTAAAATTAGAATTACCATATGATGTAACAAGCCTACTTCAAAGGAATGTTCAAAGGAATTGAAATCAGTGTGTTGAAGAAATATCTACATCCCATGTTCACTGCAGCATTATTCACAACAGCCAAGACGTATGTCAACCTATGTGCCCACCAGTGGACGAACAGAGAGAGATAATATGGGATATAAACACAATGGAATACTATTCAGCCTTACAAAAGAAATAAACCTGTTGTTTGTGACAACATGCATGGTCCTGGAGGATGTTAGTTTAAGTGAAATAAGCCAGGCACTGAAAGACAAATACTGTGTGATCTCACTTGTAGGTAGAATCTAAAAAAGTCAAGCCCATACAGATGGAGAGTAGAAGGGTAGTTGCTAGACACTTGGGAAGCGGGGGATGGGAAAAGTTGGTCACCAAAGTGTGTAAAGTTTCAGTTAGGTGGGAAGGGTGCGCTATTGCACAGCGTGGTGGCCAAAGTTAATAATTGAAACTATCGCATATTTTAAAACTGCCACAAGAGTAGATTTTAAATGTTCTCCCAACAAACAAATGATAAGCATATGAGGTGCTATTAATCAGCTTGATATAATCATTCTATAAGGTATGCATATATCAAAACCTGACATTGTTCCCTATAAAGTATATAATTATTTGTCAATTAAAAAATTAAATGCAAATTGTTTTCGCAAATGCTGTTTTCTCATATCCAAAAAGGAAGAAGAAGAGATTAAGAAGGAAGAAGTAGAGCGGGAAGACCCCACCTACCTGCTACGGCAACTTTTGCTGTCCGACTGACAATGGACCCAGAATCTCCGACAGACGCCTCGCATTGGTAGAGTCCCTCATCTGGCTTATGGTGCCTGGAATGAAGTATGTTTTGTATTAACAGAGACCCATTGGAGAGCTGCTGCTTCCTGTCGTCCGTTGCCAAGGCCAGGTGGATGCCGTCCTTCTTCCACTTGATGGCCGGAACGCCGCGGTCAGACTCCGCAGAGCAGTCGAGGAGGACATTTCCTCCCCGCATCGTGATGGCATCAGAAGGTTCTGAGAGGAAGCGCAGGGCTGTGAAAGCTTTGATTTGAAAACCTGGAACGAGAGAGCACAGAAAATACGTTCACGCATCCAAATACATCTCAGGCTTGGACTTCCTGCCTTTTTGTTACAAAACTTTTTCAAAAAGGTTGGGGGCCTTGGAAAGTATCCAAGAGTAAAGGAAATTAAAACTCAGGGCTATTGTCAAATAAGTGAAGAAGTACCCAGTGGAGGTCACCACAATTAAGGAAACAATTGGCTCCAGAAGTATTATGAAGCGACATTAAGGATTCATACAAATCCAGGCATGGCTATTACTACATATCAGTTAGTTATTTTCCAAATAAAAAGAAATATTTTAAGGTAACAACAGTTATACGTGTGGTAGCTGATTTGGAGGGGACTATTTTTATCTCTTTATTCAGATTATAGCATCCATTGAAACTTTAAAAAAAATCTGCTCAGACATAGGATTATACATAAAAAAAAAAACTCTGAACAGTGTGATCAAAGTTTTTTAGCACAAAGCTCAAGTGGGTTTTAAATTAGGAAAATCCCACTTGCAGAAGCAAGTCAATAAAGTTATTGCCTAAAACCACAAATCCCAGAAGTGTCTTAATTTTCATCCAAATGTTTGTCACTGGGCCTGGAAATTCAAATAAATACTACAGTTGGTTTTTTTTTTAATAAACATAAATGAACATAAAGAATCAACAGGAGGAAACAGAAAGTCATTTAAGAACCTTGAGGGGATGGAACAAGTATAATTAGTTAAAGTAGGTTCTGTGAGGAGCTGGCAGCACAGCATTTGACAGAATACTCAGTTGTTGAATCAAAGACCTTGATGAGCTCTCAAGAAGTCATTGGGCTCACCCTTTGCTCAGAAAGGGGCATGCCTAAATCATTCAATCGTTCAAGTCAAATCACTTCACATTTCATTTTAAGCAATCTCTGGGGCTGGATTCTACAGGGTCCCTTGGTATCTTGTTTTTAATATTTAATCATTGTAAGAGTTTATCTGGGTTTTCTTGGCACTGTTTAATCCCATTTTCTCCTGAATGTGCTTGTATGCTTGTGCAAGGTGCTTCTGTGAAAAATGCAGAAGAGATGGACATTTTCTTGTAAGAGCCTTTAATTCTTTTGAAATAGCATTTCATGTCTTAAAAGTTGCTTCCTAAATGATGTTCAGCTCTCATTTTTCTCAGGATAGCAATGTCACCTTCATTTGCTTCCTTAATTTTTTTCTGGAACGGGAACAGTTTTAGTTGTACTTTGTAAAAACGTTTCGGTTTTCTATCATTTAAAAGGCAGTCATCAGTAAGGGTACTTGCACAATGAACAGTTGTATACCTAACCCTGAATTGTATCCCACAATTTCAAAATAAAAATTAAAAAAGAAAAAGGCAGCCATCTAAGTTGCATGTAATTAGTGTTATCCTAAAGGATTGCCCTAACATGCAACTATGTCTGGCTTCGGGCGCCCCATTGTCCAGTAAAGGCAAGCAAAGCAGCTCCTTTCTGTTTCTCCCTGTTCTATTCGCCTTTCTTCTGCAAATTCAACTCTTCTCAACCTCACGTTTGAAGGCTATTCCCTTGCCCGGGGAACTGTGTCATTCATGTTGTACACTCATTCCATTCACCTTCACCACTTGCCCCCAAAAAGCATCTGAGACATTGCTCTAGTTAGCAAAAATTGGGAAAGGGCCGTGAGTATTTGCATCTCCTATGAAGGAAATTGATAAAGAGTGTGACACCAGCCTACTGTCCTCATTGTCAAAAAAAGTTCCTTCTGCCCACAGGTTCTTTCTGTGTTGCCAACCTAATGACAGTACATGCTGTTTTAGAAGAAGTGCATTGAATTGAGAGTCTGGATATCTAGCTGTAGTGCTGGCTTGATTACTTGAAGATCTGTGCCTCAGACAGGTCTCTTAAGCCTGCAGAACCTTAGAGACCCTCATTTGCAAAATGAAGAAACTGAACTTGGTGATCTCTAAATGCAACATCTAGTTTGGAAACGTTTGGAACTAGATTGGGTTGAGAGCATCTATCAAACCCTGCAGTAAACATGCTGAAATGAAGGCTGATTTGCTCTAAATACATGATCTCTTCCTTTACCAGAAAGAAACACAAGCTAGCAAACACCTGGTTTAAGAAACACCGAGGATGAAAAAGCTGAAAGAAGTTCTAATGTCCTTGACGGTCAAGATATTTCACTAGAATAATACCCACAATTTCCATACAAGTGGCATTAATAAGGTAGAAATAAATTTAGAATTCAAGGCCAGGGAACTATATTAAAAAGCATTTATTGCTTTTTTTGTTCTTCCTGAGGCCTGTATTTATATACAACCTCATGTTGAGCACCTTATTTATGTCACAGAACACATAATACATTTAACACAGCTGTTTATGACAGCGTGTTAATGAGCATATGTGCCCATTATCACAAATAAATAATCCACTTAGTCTGAAACGGGGAGGTTATGACAGTCTTCAGTGCTGTGAGTACGTAGCTTAGGAAAGTTAAATAGAGATTAACTTTTCTTTAACACGATTCCTCTGGCAATTGAGTTCACTGGCAATTTGAGGTTTTTTGTACTCTTTATAACAATTCTATTTGAATATGTGCTTCTGGAATCAAGGTATCTCACTGCTCTAAGTAACTTGCATTAGTTCCTTAGCTTTTAAAAAAGGTTGACCCAGGCAGACCAAGCCCTTTGAGAAATAATAGACCTGTCTCCAATCGTCCTTTTTTTCTGTTTCAGCCATGTTGGCCACAGGCCTTCTCGGCTCCCTTGTGGGGCGTTTCCCACAGAACTAAGAAATGCCCCACCAATAATTTACATTGATTTCAACGTAGGTTCCTCTCCACCCTTTCTCTTAGAATACTAGTTCCTTTCCTTGATATTTTGCCCCTGGTAATATCGTATCTTAATATGAACTAATTCTATGAAATTGTTTCATCCAAAATCAATTTGAAATCACTACACCAATTAAGTATGAAGAGAGGAAGATAAAAATATGACAAAACTGAATAAGACAAAGAAGTAGAAATAACTTCGAAGCGTGTAGCTCAAAACGTGGTCTGGAATTCAGGCACTAAGTTCTCCTGGGAACTGGGTGGAAGAGGTGATAGGAAAGCCAAGAAAATGCATTTGAGAGTCAAAGCTAAGCTGGCTATTTGCAACACTGCAAGGGGTTTTGCATTACAATAAAAATGGCTGAGATTTCACCTAGGAGAAAGCCTAATGGAGAAGGTTGTCTCATTCGGTTTTATTTTTAAGATGCCCAGGGGTCACTCTCTTGGACCTTCACACAGTTACATTTCCCAGCCTGTTTCATAAAGGAAACAATCCTTTTGGCCCTGCTATGAAATGACTTAAGGCAACTATATTTTGGAGACATAGACTTGACAGTACCAAAATCCCGTCCATTAAAAAACTTGTACAACTGAGTCTGACATTAGAGTTCACGATAAGAATAAGTATCTCTAGCTCTCTCACCCTCCAAATGTTGGCTTGAGAAAATTCCTAAATCTTTTTGGCTAAAATGTCGGCACAAAGCCATACATGCATTTAACTAAAGGCTAGTTTTTCTTATTTGAGTTGGTCTGCGAAAAAGTCATTGTCAGAGCGTCACTGGACCTCCTCCTCTTCCCCTCAACCTCTTCCTTCTTCTCTTTTTTCTCCTTTTCTCCATTTTCTTCTGTACAACAGTAATTAGTAAGCAGACACCATTATAGCAAAGCCTTTCATGTTTTCTAATGAGGATGTAAAAGAAGGTTTATTCTTTTACGGGTGACCCAAGGAGAAGTTTTATCATCTATTTGTTTTAGTTTTGTCAGAAATAAATAAGCATCAGAATAATACTGCCAAGGACATTTCAAGTTTGTATTAATTATCTAAAAATAGAAAAGCTTCTTATTATATTTTAAAATTCATCAAAATTATCTAATAGTAAGAAAGTTTTTGTAAATTTATGTCCCTTTGTGCTTGCTCTCCTTACTATCTTCTTGTAATTCAAAGTCCATTCAATCACAGAGGCAGACTAACTTAAAATGAGGTTTTTAAGGTATGACATTTTATCGACAATATCAAACATTGTTAAGTGTGAAAAATAATTCCCACGGAGGCAGAAATCTCTTTCCAGGTCCAAAATGTAAAAGCTTCTGGTTAAGGCAATAGAAGCTAAAAGTGAAATTTATGAAAAATCGCATAAGGTGAAAAAAAAAAAGCTCCTGAAGGATTTTGGGATTAGAAAATGTCATACAAATCCCCATAGGACTTGCTATGCATAATTTTTTTTCTCTTTCAAATTACACAAACTTTCACATTGGGATGCTTGGAATTTCTGATGATCCCTGAATCCTCATCATCAGAAAACCATATCACCTTCATGTCTTTTTAGAAATGTATGCGACCACATTTACTTTTTTTGTTAAGATAAAGTGATCTGCACTGAAGGAAATGAAAATAATTCTATGGATGACCCAATCCACTTTTAACTCATCAAACACCAATTACATGTACAGCTGTAAGTCTGGTCTTACAAAGTCCTGGAGATATCTTGCAATACTTGTGAGGCTATGCTATAAAGAAGGAGGTTAAATAAAACAAAAACAAACAAACATGAATTACCAGAATCCCTAACCATATGTGAACTTTCCCGGCTTTAGGATACCGGAACGTCCTAACCTTCTGAAACTACAGTTCTCAAAGAGCAATATCTCCTGGGAACCTGCTGGAAATGAACGATCTCAAGGGGAACAGTGGTTACTAGAGACTGGGAAGAGACACAGGGAAAGAATATAGGGAGAAGTTGGTTAAGGGATTCAAGACTGCAGTCGATGAGAGGAATACGTTCTAGTATTCTATAGCCCTGTAGGGGGAGTACAGTGAATAATAACTTACTGTAAATACTTTCAAACAGCTAGAAGAGAGGATTCTGAATGCTCACAACACAAAGGAATGATAAATGTTTGAGGTGATGGAGATGCTAATTACCCCAATTTGATCATGATGCATTGTATACATATATCAAAGGATCACTCATTACCCCATAAATGTGTACAGTTATTGTCAATTAAAAAGAAAGAAATGCCCAGTCTCACGTCATGCCCCATATCTACCAAATCAGTCACCAAGGAAGCTAAGCCCAGGAACCTATTAGATGCTTTCCAGGGGAATCTCATGTGAAGCAAAGCTTGAGAACTCTGCTCCAAAACATCTGGTGGCCTCAAACAGAGCAAGGGTCCCTTGTATTTCTTAGATTTCTTGTCATCATTTTTCACATTGGGGTTTTGGGCAATTTTGATTGATTATTTTTCTAAGTACGGAGATGCAGTTATGGGGAGGAGCTTTAAAGGCAAATAGTCCAGCACCTCTAACAACATGTATTTTATGAATCCTTATTATATCTTTCTCTTTGAAAGGCTGGGAAACAGTGAAGAAAGAACGCTACTTTTTGCAGTATCTAGTCTTTCTTCTATTACAGCCTGCACTCTGTTTGGGCCCCAAATGGCCTGACTCCACTAAGCAAAATAAAAATCCCACGGTAAGTTGGACATTTAGAACACTCCTTGGAATATTCTTGGTTCTTCACACAAGGAACTTTAAGATTTCTTCTGAACTGCCACAATAGCTAAAATCCTTTCCCCAATGAAGTTTTGGTCAGTATAGTATTCTTTATAGCATTGTCTTTTAAAATTACATTTCGCTTTGCAGTATAATTATACCTCTTAAAATATTGGCGCTCTGGACACTCATCTGGCTGACTTGCCCCTCAGTCTCTAGGGGCAAAACCACAAGGGACATTTACCGTGTCACAGGGTGAGGGCGTACTCTCTAGACTTCTGTTAACCCAAGACTGACTTCAGCAAGTGCAGAGAGACATAAAACCAGCACCAATGACCACTGGGGTTTCTCTCAAGCACTTACGCTCTTTTTTCCCACTTTGATAGGACATCGTAAAGTTAATTTTCAGAAGACGTGTTCATTTCTTTAAAAGCTTATGTTCATTCCAGTCATTGCTAGAAACTAACATGTCTTGAAACTGTTTAACTTTAAGACACTCTTTTATTACTTGCAAATGCAAATCAGAAATGAATTAGGTTTTGTGAAATTTATTCCTGCATTTAAATAATGCAAAGAAAGACTGACCAGGAATGAAAGTAGGTGTATTTTAGTATGGGAATTTATTAAGGATCATTAAAATGTAGGGAAGCTATGGATGAAAATGTAAATGAAAAATTTAAAAGGAACATCAAAGTTTCTCCCTCATTAGAGTTACTCAGTTTAGCAAACAAAAAATAAGGGTGCAGGTTATATTCAAATGTCATATGAAGAACAAATAATATTTTAGTACAAACACGTCCTAAATCCGTACACCAAATAAATATTGCATAAGATCCACTTATACTAAATCGTATTTATTATTTGCCCCAAATTCAAATTTTCCTGGGCATCTTATATTTTATCTGGCAAACCCATCACTCATAAGATTCCTTTTCTTAGACCATGGCGAAAGGAAGTACACAATAAATAAATTCATACTACCCCACTCAGCTGTCACATATCTAGAGAAGAGTGAACTCTTGGAGAGCCACCGTGATTGAATCAAGAGAAGTGAGTTTAGTGTCAGGACATTCATTGACCTAGTGCAACACCACCAAATATCCACGCACAAACGGTGCTGAACTCGATTTGCTCCCGACACCGTGATTCTTTTCCCTTTCCCTTTACAAGCCAGCAAACAAAATTAGGAAAGGTAAATGCAAGACATGGAGTTCAAGAAGCAGCTGAAATCTTTTCATGAGCCCACACAGAGTCTCTACAGCAGACATTCTGAGCACCTGGCATCTTCCACAAAGCAGAGAAAGCTTTGCGGAGATCTGAGGCTTTAAAAGGGCAAGAAGTGTGTGCCCCGGGCAACTGTCAGAGTGTCCTCTGGCTAAATCCGATGGTGAAGAACAACAACAAGGGCCAAGTTGGAGTGGGGGGAGTCACTTCCTTATTCCTTTGCAGCTCCAAGAGTTAAATCGCTCCACCACAGCTTGATTTTGCTGTGTGATGCTGCACAAATTGTAGTGAAGTTTTTTCCAGCTGAACAGGTAACACATTCTGACATCTACGGTATCATTCTTCAGGTCCCATGCAAATTTAACACTTAAAAGAGAAAGTCTGATGTGTCGTTTAATCTGCCCTGGGTTGAAAACTCTCCCCCTCTCCGTTTGGTAAAATGTAAACTAGCTTTCTCTTCCCTTGTGTTTCTCATCAGTCTTTCTCAGAGTAGGGAAAGGGATGGCATTTTATGAATGCAGAGCTATCAATTAGAACATTAAGAAGGGTTCTTGGGAGGATTTAGAAAAATTTTAATGGGGACTCAATGCATGGGATCATCTCTCTCTGGATGGCAGCCAAGTGGACAAGCCCTACAGATGCCACTCACTGTGCAGTGACTGATCAACTTGGAACCTTATTTTTGCTCAGGTTACCCATATTTACTGTGCAGAAACAAAAAATTGGGGCATAAAACCATATAATCATGGCTCTTAAGCCTGCTTAGCCAGTGATAACCACCATTAAAGTTTGTGTGCATTTCTCTCCAAGAAACTATTCCTTTATTAATAACAGTTGGCTTTATTATCCACATGGTTGTGACCCTATTTGACAACCAAATTTGATTCTTGTTATTGTAAGGATCCTTCTATACTCATTCTTAATTGGATGGTTTTCCATTAGGTTTTCTCAAAAGGGACCTGATTTGTGCTGCATGCCATGGTTTTTGCTTCTATTTGGAAGATGTTGTGGTTTTTAGTGGCAAATTTACTGCCACAGTTTGTCAGTAAGCTTGTTGAATCTGAAATGCTACTTTAGATAAGGCCAAGGGTGGGGGTTGCATTGAAAAATGCAAGCGAAATAATGCACTTCGGAATACTCTTTTGTTTTTATTGTAATAGTTAACCACAGCGAAGATCTTCAAAACACCCCCATGCCATTCATGCATCTCATATTTATTGAGCACATTGTGTCTGTCAATGTTCAAGGCTGAGGATGCAGCAGTAAAACAAACAGCTCGATAGTCTCTGTACTTCCAGGTCTTCTATCTAGTAGGAGGGGATAGACGATAAAGAACAAACTGAGCAAATATGCAGTGTCAGAAGAAACTAAATGCTATAAAGGAAAGCAAAGCGGGGAAGTCAATAGAGTTGTGGTATAACAGAGAAGGTGTCTCTGAGATGGATAAGAGCAGAGATCTAGAAGTTGTGAAGAAGGAAGGATGCTGTCTTAATTGCTTAGGCTGCCATCACAAAATATTGTAGACTGAGTGTCTCAAAAAGTAGACGCATTTCTCCTAGTTCTAGAGGCTGGGAAGTCCAGGATCAAGGGGTCGACAAAGTAGGTTTCATTCTGAAGCCGCTTGTCTTGGCTGGTTGGTTGCCACCATCCCCTGGGTGCTCACGGGACATCATCTTTGTTCATGAGGAGAAAAGAGCTATCCCATCACTTGGAACTCACTTTTATGGCCTCATCTAACCCTCATTATCTCCCAAACGTCCCATCTCCTGATACTCTCACACTGAGGCTTAGGGCTCTAACATATGAATTCTGAGGGACCACAAGCACTCAGTTCATCTCAGACATGGAGCGGATATCTAGGGGCAGAGGATGCTAAATTTCTGGGGTGGGAGAGTGACTAGCCTATCCCAGGAATAACTGGGAAGCCTGTGACTGGGTCAGATTGAGCAAGAAAGTGTTTTCTAGGAGGCAGGGTCTGAGAGTTTGAGTAGTACCTTCTAAGCAAGCAAAAGAATTTTCTTGAACTCTGGCACAGATGGAAAACTAGTGAAGGATTTTGATCAGGAGAATGAAAAAGTCTAATTTACTTTAAGAGTAGCAGTTCTTAAAAAGGGAGTCATATTGCACCCCCCGCCCCCCACAGAATATTTGGCCGTGTCTGCAGACATTTCTGGTTGTCACAACCGGAAGGGGCATCGATGGGGTAGAAGCCAGGGTTGTGGTGGCACGTCCTACAGTGCTCAGGATGGATCTTCACATGAATGAATTATTCAGCCCAAAACATCAATAGCACCAAGGCTGTGAAACCATGTTTAAAAGATGCGTTCTGGTTGCTGTGTTGAGAATAGAGATCATTGGATGAAGCAGGAAAACCAGCTAGGAAGCTACCTCCATAGTCTAAGTGAGAGATGATAAGAATTGGCCCAAAATATTGCAGCGGAGGTGGTAAGAAAAAGTCATATTCGGGACCCATTTCAAAGGTAGAGTCAATGGGGTTTTTGAGAGATTAGATGTGGGTTATTCAAAAGAGAAAGGAGCCCCCGATGACTACAAGTAGATTAGCAGAGCAATTTATGTAACTTATATGGGGGAAAAAAAGCCAATGTCAGTTGCAAAAGAAAGCTTCCAGCACAAGGGGTCAGGAGACCTCAGTTCTTTGTCTGATCTGCCTCTCATTAGCCTTCTGAGTGTGGGCTACACCGGTGGGAATCAACTTACTCATTAATAAAGCAAGGAGGTTGGACTATGTAACTTCTAGGCATTTTCAGTTTTAATATTACAAAGGTCTATGAGCTAACACCTATTAGCATTGCTACTTAACAATAAAAACTACCCTCGAGTTTAGGAGGAAATTTATCTCATGAAGAGATTTGCTGTAATCACTCCATGATCAGTTTATCACAGGCTGAAATGAGACCACAAAGAGTGCAGCTACTGAAGGTACCAAGAGACCAACAACCTACCTCATTATCCATAAAATAGAGAGTTTAATCTTTTCTCTTGAAGATAAAAGACTGCAGAGGTCACTCTACTGACAAAGCATAGGCTGCTTTATTATGATTCATGAGAAATGAAGTATTCATCTTGTGGAAACTTCTATTACAAATACGAGGGATTAATTCCATAAAGGTCTGACAAGTCCAGGGGAAAAATCTTAAAATTCAGCCAATCTCATGGTTGACACTGTGGCATCAAGTCTGACATGGGAACTCATACTGATAAGATGTTTGTATTATAGCAAGTCCAATTTTCTCAAAATGTAGGCAAAACAGTGGTTTTCATTAAAATGCTGTCATTCCTTTTTTAGTGATATTTACTGTATCTTGTCTCAGCAGAATGGTGATATTTTCCTGCTAAGTCCATGAATGACATCGAGAAGGAAAATCCACAATGATAAGAGAAACATTGGTTTTGCAACTGAGAGTCAATGATCTTTAAACCGCTCAGGAGGCCAGTGATTATTAAAGAACCCTCTCGAATAACTTGTTTTATTTGGTGGTGACGTAGGTTCAGTGGAAGATGCCTTAGGGAGCAAGAATGAAGTCCTTTTAGAGGGTTAGAACCAAATGTGCTTCACAGACAAAATATTCATGATCTATGTGAGTTTCAAGAATAAAGGACCCATTCATGTGTCTTCACCTGAAAGAAACTAACAGACGAAGAAAACATGCATGTCTCTTATTTTAAAGGGTGTTTTTGCACACAGGATTTAGTTTCTGTGACTTCTAAAAACTTTCTGTTTAACAGTCTTTCTTAGAATCCAGTGTTAGTACTTTGGACCCACGATACTAATAGTCAGGGGCCAGTGCTGAAGATATTCACTTGGCTTCTGACACGGCATGACTTCCAATCACTTACAGCTAGTTAAAATTCTTAAACCAAATAAGGAACACGAATTCTCATCAAGTTCCCATTTTACAAAATGAAAAAGGTAGATGAGGGTCTATGCGGAGATAGTCTTCACTGAACAGCAGTGACAGACTCAGCTCTTAGAAGTAATAGTCATGTATTGTCCTTCTCTGGTGGCTCTGATCTTCTTATCACAGATCATATTTTTGAGAATTTATTTCTCGCTGCAAACTTCAAGGGAGCAGAAATGAATCATATCTAACTATCTCACACAGTCCCCGGTAGTCCTTACCTATCTCAGAGGCATTTAATAAATATCTGTTGAATAAGCAAATGCATATAGACAAAACATGAATAATTTGGAGAACTTATCTAAATCAGTGAAAGAAAATTCTTTTCACACAGGTGAAAAAAAATGGAACCTAATTCTTCTAGGTTGGCTAGGCATGACTGAAATTAACTCAAGACAGTCATGCACTGCTCAAGGATATTTTGGTTAATGACAGACCACATATGTGACAGCGGTCTTACAAGATTATAATGGAACCAGAAAGTTTCTCTTGACTAGCGGTATCATAACCATGTTAATGTTGTAGTGCAACACACCGAGTGGTTTTTGTGGCGTGTTTGTGGTGATGCTGGTATAAACAAACTTACTGAGCTGCCAGTCTTACAAAAGCATAGCACGTACAATCATGAACGGACATATGCTTGATAACAAATGACTATGTTACTGGTCTATGTATTTACTCTACTGTACTTTGCATTGTTATTTTGGAGTGTACTCCTGTTTCTAAGGAAAAAAGGGAACTGTAAGACAGCCTCAGGCATATATCCTTCAAGAGATATTCCGGAAGGAGGCATTGTTTTCTTAGGAGATGACAGCTCCACATGAGTTATTGCCCTGACCTTGACCCTGGGTAGGCCGAGGCTCATGTGTATGTTTGTGTCTCCATTTTTAACAAAAACATTTAAAAAGTAAAAAAGGAACTATTATTTTTTAAAATAGAAAAAGGCTTATAGAAGGACATAAAAGACAGGAAATATCTTTGTACGTGCTGATATTTTAAGCTAAGCGTTATTACAAAAGAGTCAAAGATTAAAAAATGTAAAGGCTTATAAAGTAAAAGGTTACAGTAAGCTAAAGTTAATTTATTATTGAAGAGAGAAAATTTTAAGGTAAATCAAGTGTAGTTTAAGTGTCCAGTGTTTATAAAGTCTGTAG
>CAUYQG010157177.1:0-13268 GCA_963574415.1 Tarsius wallacei | reverse complement strand
TAATTCAAAGGATAATAAATCAGATTTGTTATTGAGAAGTTTATTTTCATTGCTACATTAACATAATTTTTGTTGGTAATTTTAAGGTTTTAAATCAATCATATATTGAACATCTTTTGCCTTAATTGGATTTACAAATATAATTCATTTTTAAAAATTGAAATCATGGCCCTTATTTATTTTTGATGATTCAGATATTTGTTTTTGGTGGAGCTAGTGGTTATTTCCAGAATTGAAATAGAAAATTTCTGCAAAGATCATAAATTTCTCTTCATTTCTATACACAGACCACTTCAGCTTTTTTGTCCCAATGAAAAGTGAATATTAAATCTATACTAGGAATATTTTAATAGTTATATTTGACTCAAATATTATGTCCTTAGGGTGCAGGTATGAAGGATCACTCCTGTAACAAAAGTTTTATACAATTCTGGATAGTTCCGATTTATAAATGTCTATTTAATAAATACCAATGGTGATTACTATTCTACAATGCTTTTCCTAGGGCAACATGTGCAAGTTTCATGTACAATAATATGGCTTTTATTTCAGATGACCTATCTGAAGTTCTTAGTTCCGTCTGACAATTGACAATTTACCCTGATGACCTTTCTATAAATATATAAATAGTCTGTTCCTGTTTTTGTTTTAATAACTGCAGAAGGAACTCCTTTAATATTTCTCACACTACTCTTTAACTTGCACTTGTCTTTGTGTGAAGTATGCCTTTTCTAGAATTGTAATCATGAGATGGTAAAAAAAAAAGAGAAAAGATATATTAAATATAGAAAAGTTGAGAATAGACTCAATTATCTATAACCAACTAATTAACATCTTAATTAAATGCACTAATTTTAACTAGTCAGGTAATAACCTGTATCAAGTTACGTCAAGTTGATAGAAATTATTTTATAACTTTTAAGCTAATTAAAATCATTCTTTTTGTAATCCATACACATTCTAATTGCCATATAATCATCAATATAGTTTTAAACATTTTCAAGGTGTTTAAATATACATAATGCTTTACGAAGAGCATTACATATCTTTGCATCTTCATTGTTTTAAAGAGAGCACAAGTTATCTTCCTCATGAGGCAATCCACACTATCAACTTCAGCTTTTTAAGACTAGTTCCTGATGCCTAGATTAAAGTCCAGCCAGCTTTGGGTGATTGATTGCTTACTATTTATTGCTGTGATTTAGAGTGTTAGATTTGTTTAATCTATATAGTTTTGATCTGAGTTGTGGATAAAATTTTACATTTCTAAGCACAAAAGAAGTTTTGAAAGTTATGCCTTAATATTTTAAGTAAACTTATGCCTTTGTTCTTTTTATAGTTCATGTAAAAATAAATTTATGTAGAACACCCTACATGTATCTTTACAAGAAAAAAAGAAAGCAAAACAAACAAAAAGCCCTTTTACTCCAAAAAAGATTTTATTCAGAAAGCACTGAATGAGGGAGAACTGTCTATGTCAGAAATATGAAAAATGGCATGGAGATAAAAGAGCATTATAATATTTAGATAAATGCTGAATTTCAAGGAGAGCACAGAGTATGATTATAAGCTCTTAAGAATTTGTGTTTATGCAATATCTAAAATACCAACAGCATTAGTTGTATAGTTAATCATTGCAAGTTTGGTTTTCACTTCTTGGAAAATGATATAACTACTCTCATCTATTTCTTAAAATTGTTATGCACTAATTAAAGTCTATAAAGCATCTTGCAATAAAATGCTACATACATGCCTAATAAGGCTAATAACATTTATAATGATTCCAGCTGTTGAAATCCAACAGATATACATAATTAATGGCAGTTGAAGTTTACCTACAGCTTTTCCATCTGCTTCATTAGAATACAGTCTCCAAAATTTTAAAAACGGTGCTTTTACTTTAGAAGTCAAGGTTTTTCTCCATACTCAGTCTAAAATACGAGTAGATTTTACATGTAACCTAAAAATATATTTAACTTCTTATTTCAAGAAAATACCCAAATAGAGCTTTTCTGATAACACATTTGGGAGGTAACATCTTTCTCTCTCTAATCCAATTGCATTTGCATATGTGTCAATTTTCAACAACAAATGAATAATAATGATAGTTCCCTTGTATGTACATACACATATATACAAATGATTGTAATAATTGTTGCAAACTTTTTGTAAGACTTTATACTTAACACTATACATTCTTATTTTCAGGTGATGATCCAAAGCAAGGTTATGAAATAAATATTTTCATGACCCCAATCTTATAGTTTAAGGCAGAAACTAAGAGTAAATGAGGTATTAATACAGACACAACCTTCAAAAGTCAGAGAAAACATCCCCACTATTCAACAGAAGACCAGAAACAAAATGTAAGAAAAAAATGTCAAAGTTTGCCAGGAACAATAAAAAGAGAAAATGGGTACAAACTTACATTAAGCATTTTGAAAGAGCCAACTGTGTGGTCTAACATGAGTTGAGTGAGGTGTTGAATTGACAGAGTACTTAATATCCTCAATGACAAGTTTTAATTCGAGGGAATAAAAAATGAAATGAATGTGGTAAGTAGATGTCGGTGGAACAATGAAAATCATCAAAAGTTTTATTCCTTTAGCTCTATGAACTGAATTCCAGTAGACATTCAATAGATCCCAGGAGAGTGCATAGCCCAGAAACCCCTAACCAGAGAGATGTGTGACTCTATTCCCTCCCAATCCTGTGTGCTTTTGCTTTTCAAAAGAATGGATGAAAAACAAGACAGCCTTCAAACCGTACCTTAATACTGAAAAACAAACTGATCTTAAGTGGGAATTTTGTCAAGCATTAACCATACCCTATCAAAGTTGAGTAGGAAGTTCTAGACAGAGCTATTCCCAAAACTTAACAATAAAGAATTTAAGAAAAATTATTAACAACCACTACTATGTTCTTCTAAAATATTAAGACAATGTAGCATGTAGATAAAGAATTCAGTCTATAAGAATACATAATTTCCAAGTAATAAGTATGTAACACTGTAACAGATAATACAGATGCACAAACAATAAAAATATAGATGATGGAACAACCGCTAAAAATCCAGATAAAACAGACAAACCACAAACAAAGTGGAATGACAAGTGTGACTAGCTAGTCGAATAAAGCAATTCAGCGAATGTTGGGGTTTTAGATAATATTTGGCTCCTATATTTTTATTTGAATTTCCTGTTCTGTTGTATTAAGAGAATAAATGGTTTCCATAAATACAAATTCATCATTCACCAGTGTATAAAGACTACATGGATAGTATGCCCAAACACTGATTTCAAAGTTGACACCATTGTGTGCATTTTTGTATTCTACTATAAATATATTATTAATATGAAAACATTGTTCGGCAGACAATGTGCAATAGTTGGCTTTCTTTTATATATTAATATATTGTATGACTGACTTTTATATGTTAAGTACTACTCTAAGTTATGAAGTTCCAGCATGAAGTTTATGTTCTTGAGAAGCTTGCACTTTGTAGCACTATTCACAGAAGTCAAGATGTGGAAACAACCTAAATGTCCATTGACAGGAGAATGGATAAAGAAAATGTGATAAACACATACAATAAATACTACCCAATAGTAATGGGGGGGGGAAGATTTTGCAATATGTGACTACATGGATGAAACTTGAGGACATGACACCAAGAGCAATAAGCCACTTACAGAAAGACAAACACCATATGACTCCACTTACATGAAGTATCTAAAATAGTCCAGTTGAAGTCGAACAACAGAATGGTGGTTGCTCAGGCTGAGGGGGAGGGGAAATTGGAAAGTTAATCAACTAACCAAGTTTTGGTGAAGTAAGTTGAATAAGCGTTCAAAATCTGCCATCCGTCATTGTACTTACAGTTGAAAACAATAATGTGTTGTGTACTAAAACATTTGCTAAGAAGGTAGACCTCGTATTTCGTGTTCTTACCACATGAAATAAAATTTAGAGAAAAAAGTTACATTATAGACAGGAAAAAATATTAAGCATGTTAAAAGTTGATATGGTCTGTGAAGGAAATAGAAAATAGGATATAAACTTTGCATTTTGGCTCTAATGGGCAATGGCTTGACATTTTAGATGGGATTGTTAGGGAGGTATCTCTGAAAAGGAGCAACGTGAGCAAAGATTGGATGAGCCACAGGAGGAGCCATGTGAACAACTGAGGGAAGCACTTTAGAATGCGAAAAAACACTGATGAAAACACCCTGAAGGTAGAACATGCCTGTCATTTCCAAGAAAGATCAAGGAAGCCAGGGAGCAAAGTGTGAAAAAGAGAACGGAACAGAAAATAAGGGCAGAGAAATGAGGATGTTGGGAGGGGGCGTTGTACGTTGAGTAGAATTAGAGGAGTCAGATCAGAAAAGTGACGTGATATAATTTGTGTTTTGCAAGGATCCCTGAAGTTGTATTGAGATTGTGCTTTGAGGGTCAAAACTGAGGGAGGCAGACTAGTTTGGAGGTTGAAACCAGACTTGGATGAGAGAAAGGGGTTTCTTGAAACTGAAAGGTTAGGGTAAAAAGGGTTGTAAAATATTCAGATTTTGAGTGGAAATGAACACACACACAATCAACTTTACTGAGGTATAAGTTAACCACAATAAAATATGTTCGTTTTTAAGGATGCTGTTCAACGATTTTTTAAAAAAATTACATATGTGTAGTCAACAAAATCATAATATAGAGCATTTCGGTCACCCTAGACTTCCTTTCTTGCCTGTTTCCAGTTAATTCTCCCACCAGACACAGTCCTCAGCAGCCACCGCTTTGCTTTCTGATAAGTTTTGCATGTTCTATAATTTTGTGTGAAAGGGATTACACAGTATGTTATTTGGAGACCTGGTTTCTTTTGTGCCATATCACATTTTGGGATCCACCCACGATGGTTCACATATCTGCAGTTTGTCTTTTTGTGGTGCTGAGTGATATTCTTTTTATGGATATACCACTAAGGAAGTTTTTCTCCAAATTGGTTGTAACATTTTGTATTCCTACCTGCAACGTATGAGGTGTCCAGTTGCTCAAAGTTCTTGCCAAAACTTATTATTGTCTGCTTATTTTGTAGCGGTGTACAACTGGCGTAGTTGTCTTTAGACAAAAGCACAAACTCTTCTCTTTTTTTTTTTTTAGTGGTAGTTTAAGTGAGTTCTTTTTTGCTTCAGAGGGCATAAGCAGCAAACCCATCAGTCCAGATAGCAGAGAAGATGTGGCAGGTTTGAGAATAAAGAAAAATGTCTTAAAGAGTCATCTAGAAGAGTAAGACAGAGAGTAATTAGAGAAATTCATTGTGCTTTCCAGACAGCAATAAGGGCCATTGATATTTCTGGTCAAGAATTCAAAATGAAATCAGTCAGGGTCGTTTTGAAATGTTTTGCCCTTAAAAATCAACATGCATCCATCCATATCGAATTCTCAATCTTTATTTGTTTTCCAGACTACAGAGTCTTCTTATTAGACCCATATATCTGATAATAATCTTCTCCCCTACTATAATGGCTTTCTGCTGCTCTTAGAATGAAAAATACTTTTACATAAGATATAAGGCCATCCATAGTCTGGGCTGTTCCCAGCCCTCCAGCTTTATTTCATCCTCTCCTTGGTTGACTCACAAAGAAACCCAAATATTAATCCCTCAAGTACTGTTAAGTTCAAGACACTGAAAACACAAGGGGACGCTGTATCTCAAACTCTATTTGCCTGATAGCAGGACATCAATTCTTCCTTACTGAGGAAGCACTTGCTTGTTGACCCAGACAAGACACCAGCAGGCACCAGGACAATCTGGGAACAGATTTTACTGTCTTCCCACATTTTCCCATCTTTTGAAAGAACAGAAGAAAATTGGATGGAGTTAGAGACCATCATAGTAAGTGGTCCATCACACCAACAAGAACTGAATACCGCGTGTTCTCACTCATAAGTGAACAAGTCACATGGGCACAAGGGAGGAATCGGCAGTCACTGGGCACTACCCCAAGGAAGGGAGGGAGGGTGGAGGATAGGGAACACATGACAACGCCAAAGAGCGCCTGGTCCACTACCAGGGGCAGTGAGGGCCTGTCAGAGGCCCAAACTTCACCTCCAATAGCCAACTTATGTACTTAATCTTCATTTGTACACCACATCTCTATAATAAATTAAATTTTTTTTAAAAAAAGAAATAAAAAATAGAGCTGTTCTCTTGTCTTATTGCCACATAGAATTCATGACTCTTTGTAAAATACTTTTACAAATTATATCCCTCTTTTTTTTTTTTACAAAAAGTACAAATACTTCGACAATTTGAATGAAGGCCTCTCTTGTGTGCAGCACATATTAATAAACTTCTGCTTGTTTTTGTTATCTTTTCTTGAGTTGACTTTGTTTTCAGGAGAGTGGCTCATCTAAGAACCCAAAGGAGGGGAAACAAAGCATGTTTTCTCTCCTACAATTTGGCAAGCCAGCTTGGAGAGCACTGGCAAAACCCTACAGAAAAATGTAATTTTTTTTAAAATCAAAGTCAGTTTCTCTCAGAATTCTATCTGTGGTACTTGGTTGAGAGAGGAAGGTACAGATTTTTCTTTTTTCCTTCCTTTTCATGTTCAGATTAATAGGAGAAGAACATTTATTTAAAAAATTAGTTATTTGAATTTGTGACTTTTGTGGATTTGTTATAATGGGCACCTATGTGGTTATTGATCTTTAGTTTTCCAATGGTGATCTTTGTTTTCTTTGTTTCTGTCTCTTTGTATGGTGTATCATAAGGAGGAAAATATAGCCAGAGTCTCCTTTCAACTTGTTTTATTTCTAGTAACCAGCGAAATTATTTCCTGGACTCGCCACCCCAGAGGATAAAAATTGTGGAGCCCATGGCAGGTGTCCAGCTGGGAGTTCAGCTAGGCACAAGAAATGTCTGTTTGTCCGAATGTGCCGGCTCTCGGGAATTTGTACTAATTGTTTCCACTGTCATTGCCTCACTAGCAATGACGGTCTTTCTTAGGCTATGGTTGGAAGAATCCTCAGATCTTAAGAGGGACTACATCTTTGCACTCTCTTTGGGGACATAATTCTTTCATCTACTTATAAGCCATAAAAAGACTTACTGGTTTTGAGTCACAATTAAAGTGGATATACCTTTGGAAATTTGGACTTTTGTATCTAAAAGTATTTTTTAGACAGCATTATCAGTCCCTTGGAGACATAAATCTTACCATGTCTTTGAAAAGTTAGCATCTAGGGAATTAGCTAAGAAGTATTGCAGCTCAGATCAGATTTGAAACAGAGTTAGATTTTCAAAAGAAAAAGTCAAGACACAGGGATGTTTGCTATTTGTCCAGCTAAAACCTGACAAAAATAGTTTTAAGAGCTCTATAGTTAAAAGTTTTCTTGATTAAAAGCTGATATTTAAACTCTATATGTGTATTTGTATTATCTCCATTATCTCTTTTTAAAACTTCACAGTTCATTGAATTTCTTTATTTTTAAATCCCTGCTAACTGTGTGTGCTTCCTCTGTTTGCTCTCCTTTTGTTGACATGATTTTTTGCCTCAAAGACTTTGTTTTTTTTTTCAATTTACTTCTTTCTGGCACTGCTTCCTCTTGTCCCCTTAATACCACATGAGGGGACCCAAAGGCGATTTCTAACAGCCCTAGGACCCCTTAAGAAAAGCAGAAAAGGTGCCACAGACTCCTCTTTTTGGAGCAATATCTGTATTTCCTCATGGAAGCCAAGTAGTTGTAAGCAGACAGATTTCTCTCAAGTCTAAAGGTCTATACTCTTTCGCAGAGTATATAAGGTAAGTAAGACATGTTCTGTCAAGGAGGTCATGAAGTAAAAGAAAATGTTTTTACTTCAAAAAATGATTTTGTCTAGTTTGCAAGTTGTTTGGCAGCTGTTTTGGAATAAAATAAAAAAAAAGGTAGGCAAACTGAATGAATACATAAAGTTGGAGCAAAATGAAGAAAACAATTACAAGAGTTTATAAAAGGTTTATGGAAAACTTATCTTGTGTGATCAGAATTATTTGAATTATATCCATTTGTTTATAAGGTTTTGTTAAAGTTAAGTTTAGTGTGAATAATACAACTAAAACAAAGGTACAATTTGGTTTTCTCTTTTGAACAAGATTTTTTTTTTTTTTTTTTTTTGAGTTGGAGTCTCACTCTGTCGCCCAGACTGGAGTGCAGTGGCCGCTCCCGGCCACCGCAGCCTCGACCTGCTGGGCTCCGGTGATCCTTCCGCCTCAGCCTTCCAAGTAACTGGAACTACAGGCACGCGCTAGCACGCCCGGCTAATTTTTTTGATTTATTGTAGAGATGAGGTCTCACCAAGTTGCCCAGGCGGGTTTTGAACCCGTGGGCTCAGGCAATCCACTCACCTCAGCCTCCCAAAGGCACGGGATTACAGGCTGAGCCACCGAGCCCGGCTTGAACAAGATTTTTATATAACAATAAGAGAATAAAGAAAATGTTGGTTCACCGTTTTAGTAAACTGCAGGGAAAAACAAGAGGTAAAAGTTTGCCTCATGCTGTCTTTATTAGGTTTTTTGTTTGGAAAAATGAGATTCTTCTCTATTAAAGAATAAAGGTTCTTACTCCTTAGAAACTTGTAATTATCACTTTGTCTGAATAAATGACTATTATTTTACAGTGACCTGCCATCCTATTTTGATCGTGTTTTAAATCGTTGACACATTTGACAATCTTCCTAAAATCAAATTTCAAATTCGAAATTAAGTCTTTTTGACCTAAAACTAACTTTTAGGTATTTAAAAAGGACCCTTATAAGTCTGTAAGTTCAAGAGAGAAAAATTAGATTCATTTGGTCTATTAAATTTATAGGAGGCATTGTCAAATAAGAAATAATGCTTATAATGTTGAGTTATATTTGTATAAATGTATTCTTAATACATGCTAAAAACCATATGAGACATCTAAAAAAGCCAGATATGTCTTGGTATTTATGATCAGTCATAATTCTGATTATTATGTTAAATTGCTGTGTGCCACAGACATAACATATTTTCTTATCAGTTGCATCTTTAACCATAACTATTCTGTTTTTTGTCATCCACAGGTAATTGATGTTTTTCTTTTATTCTTCACAGAAGGCAATTTGCAATTGGCTACAGTCCAAAATTTATTTCTTCTTCAAGGAAAATCATGAAAAAGAACAGTAATAAATATTCTTAAATACAGGTTTCTAATAACTTTGAAGATCATACAATTGGACTAGGTAAAAACTTCTAAAACTCTAATAAAAAAAAAACCTGATGAGTTCATAAAAATTGCTAACCCAACATAAAGCAGAACAAGAATTAATTACATGAGACTAAACTGATAAAGAACTGACATTTTTTTTAATGATTTCCTTTTGCTTGAGTCATTATTGATTCTTTTTATGTTTTGTTTTCTAGTCAAGAAAACTTTTTTTTCTTATAAGCTATTTATAGCTTGCAACAATTGGGTAAAGTATACTTTTGTAAACAAAATTGAAACATTACTTTTCTCTCTACCTGATCCCACCAAAATCTGGAAACTATCTGTGAGTATTCTTATTTTATGACAATATAGTTACTTGCATACACACAATAAGATTCTGCTTTTTCACAGAAGGACAATTAGAAATACTGCTATATTACCATGGCGTTGACCTGAATGTCATATTTTCAGATATGACCAGACCAGTTTATGGAACTAACGTTAACCTGAAAGACCTATTAACTTCCTTGAAAGAACTGGCTTGATAGCTCATCTTCATGGTTGCTTTATAAAGTTTCCAGCCTCGTGAAAAGTAAAGAAAGTCACTTTCTAACAGGTCTAAGAAACTCATAATATTTGGCGGACCTCAAGTAAAGAAGAATTCATCCAGACACTGCAGGTAAAATCTGATGGTGAGTTCACGACTTAACTTCTTAGGCTGGAGAGCCTTGTAAAAGTCGAATCTGACATTTCTCATAATACATTCCAGCAAAGCTCATAAAAGTAAAATAAATAAGCCTTGATGATCACCCACTCTTATTGCTGGCCTTTATGAAAACACTCTGGCAAGTATACTAAGGCTAAAAGTTATTTTACAAATAAATTAGTCTTACTGTAAATATATTTCATAAAAATGAAAATGATCATAATAAGAAAAAGTATGTATCAGAAAAAAAAAGACAGTATACTTGTTATTAGAGTCCAGTCCTGTCCACTTGTCCATGGTTTTTGAGGATTTTTGTTTTGTTTTATTTTGTTTTTATTTTCCTCCAATATCTGGCTACAACTCTTCAGATGGATGTTTCCAACTTTTCTCCCACCTTTCTTGCTTGAAAACACTAGAAATTTATACTGTCCTTTTCCTGAAACCCTTCAAGGTAAAGATAGATATTTGGATATAAACTTTCAAGAAATTAAACAATTTATTTACGGACAAAAAATTCACTGGGGCATCGGATACAAAGCACAAGCCAGGAAAAATCTATCAGTTTATCTTTTCCTCTCTCTCTCTTTTTGAGACAGTGTCTCACTCTGTCATCTAGTCTGGAGTACAACGGCAAAAATCACAGCATCACAGCTCACCACAGCCTTGAACTCCTGGACTCAAGTGATCCTTCTGCCTCAGCCTCTCTGGAACTAACAGGCACCTGCCACCATGCCTGGCTAATTTTTTAGGGGGGATGGAGTGGGTATCTTTTTGTAGACATGAGGTCTCAGTATGTTTCCCAGGCTGGTCTCGAACCCATGGGCTGAAAAATTCTCTCTCCTTGGCATCCCAAAGTGCTGGGATTACAGGCATGAGCCACCACATCAAGCCAGGTTATCATTGTAGATACTTTGAAATCAAATCTAGACATCTTCTCAGCTGAGTGACTTCCAGAATCAAAGACTAGTTTGTAGACTGTTCCAGATTTTAATCTTTGTTTTTCTTTGGCTTGCATAGAGATACTAAACACATGTTCACCTTCACCATGTGGGAACTACCTTTGATAAAAAACCCACCAACAACACTGCCTCTTGGAATGAGGTAGAACTGTTCAACTGACAGACTATACTCAGGATTAAAAGATTTTTTTTTACAGGATGTAGGACACTGTAGTCAAACTTGTTATTTCTTCTGGTTTCGTGCTTTCTCCCTCTTGGTCAATCTCTTACTTTAAAATGTCTAACCTCAATTTCCTCAAAACCACCCAACTTATATGTGAAACTTTAACATGTGAAACTTACTGAAAGTAAACCTTCAAAGTGGAGGCTGAAGTAAGCCAAATCACATAGCCCCAAATGCTGAGGACTGTTAAGCTAAACCAACTGAAAACACCAGGGAGCACTGTCCCTCAGCATTCATTTGCCTGGTGGCTGGACATGGATCCTTTCTTACTGAAGACAGCACTTGCTTATTGGCCCAGAGAAAGCACCGGCAGGGACCCTACGGATCTGGGAACAGGTTACACTATTTTCCCGCAATTTTAAAAGATTAGAACAGCTCTCTGCTTTGTCTTGACACTATATAGGACTTATGGCTTTTGGCTAAAATACAAGGCCTTAAGCCACTGCCTTTAGAGAGAAATACTCTTGAACTGAGACTTCTCCTGTGTGATGGGTTCAGCATGTGTTAATACAGTTCTACTTATTTTTCTTTTGTTAGTTTGACTTTAATTTTTAAGGGAATAGCTCAAGAAAGAATCTAAAAGGAGAAAGAAAAGACATTATATTCCCTCCTGTATTTCTTCATTCTTTTCTCAGTGGCTTCTTTTCTTTTTCTACCCAAATACTAGTTTCTTAACATTGTGCGTAATTACATGAATAAAGGAAATAATGAATCAATGGATAGAAACCCAAGTGTTCATCACTTAGATTATATAAAGTAATTTCTCAGCCCAAAATTCTGGGTATATTATGCATATTATACTAGAGATTATGGTTTATTTTGTGCTCCTACAAGGTAATAATGTGTTTGAATAGTAGTATGCACATAATAACTATTTGTTAAATGAAAATATCCCATACTTCTTTTCAATATCTTCACACATTAACCTTACATAGAAAATGGGTCATAAAAGTTACCACTTAAAATAGAAAAACAAAAAAATACTCACTTTTATATTTTCTAAAGAATTTGCCTGGGCCGGGCTAGGTGGCTCAGCCTGTAATCCTGCGCCTTGGGAGGTTGAGTGAGTGGATTGCCTGAGCCCGCGGGTTCGAGACCTGCCTGGGCAACTTGGCAAGACCTCATCTCTACAATAAATAAAAAAATTAGCCGGGCGTGGTAGCGCGTGCCTGGAGTTCCAGCTACTTGGAAGGTTGAGGCGGAAGGATCGCCGGAGCTCCGCAGGTCAAGGCTGCGGTGGCCGGGAGCGGCCACTGCACTCCAGTCTGGGAGACAGAGTGAGACTCCGACTCAAAAAAAATAAAAATAAATAAATATAGAATTTGCCTTATTATAGATTTTAGCATGTTTGTATCATAAAATTATAGAAAAAATATACAGGTTCATTTATGTTTACATTTAGATTTAGTTATATGTCCATGTTTACCTAAAATCACCTATATGCTTAGTACTTAATGCAAAATTGGCACATAATAACATAATAGATGCCTAATAAATACTTTTTGAGTGAAAAAGCAAGAGAATAAAAGAATTAAACCTGATGGATTTTCATCTACCTTCTACCTGTCTATCTCTCTCTGTGTGGACATGTTGTTTGTTTGTTTGCTTATTTATCATGATGTAGAGTATGTCTTTCTAAACCATTACTTGTGTCTCCATGGTTTCTCTTTCTTTAATGTCTGACCTTGGCATATTTTGTGAAGGTCAAAAGTTTGATGTGTCACCACTAGAAGATCCCTCTTGTACAAAGTATCTCTTACTCTTATGAGCTTGGAGCTTACATTTCCACAAGAAAATGTCACTGTTTACTATGCATTTTTTGATGTATAAAATGGAGATCTTTTATGACTGATAAAATCTCTTTGGGTAAGTGATGCCCCACATTCATTTCTTGGGGGCCTCCAATGGCAGAGTACATCCAAATGCAATATCAAAAACAAGATAAAGATAACTGTTTTTGAGGTCTCAAACTTCTCAATGACTTGCCAGTATCTCATGACTATATCAATCTTCTTAATCTTTAATAAAGTTGTAAGCCGGGCTCGGTGGCTCAGCCTGTAATCCTGCGCCTTTGGGAGGCTGAGGTGAGTGGATTGCCTGAGCCCGCAGGTTCGAGACCCGCCTGGGCAAGCAAGACCTCATCTCTACAATAAATCAAAAAAGTAGCTGAGCGTGGTAG
>CAUYQG010157176.1:0-18934 GCA_963574415.1 Tarsius wallacei | reverse complement strand
TTTTTTTGAGTTGGAGTCTCACTCCGTCGCCCAGACTGGAATGCAGTGGCCGCTCCCGGCCACTGCAGCCTCGACCTGCTGGGCTCCGGCGATCCTTCCGCCTCAGCCTTCCAAGTAGCCAGAACTACAGGCGTGCACTACCACACCCGGCTAATTTTTTATTTTATTGTAGAGATGAGGTCTCACCAAGTTGCCCAGGCAGATCTCGAACCCGTGGGCTCAGGCAATTCACTCACCTCGGCCTCCCAAAGCACGGGATTACAGGCTGAGCCACCGAGCCCAGCCAAAGCCACAATTCTTTAATATTGAAAGGAAAAAAGTAAATAGATAGCTACATATCATGCTAACATTATTAATCAAGAGAGTTGGAGGCTGGGCACAGTGGCTCATAACTGTAATCCTCAGCAGGAGGACTGCTTGAACCCAGGAGTTCAAGACCAGCCTGGACAACATAATGAGTCCTCATCTCTACAAAAACAATTTTTTAAAAAATTAGCTGGGTGTGATGGCACACACCTGTAGTCCCAGCTGCTCGGGAGGCTGAAGTGGAAGGAAAGCTTGAGTCCGGGAGGTCAAGGCTGCAGTAAGCCGTGATCATTCCACTGCACTTCAGCCTGGGCAATAGAGTGAGACCCCTGACTCAAAGAAAAGAAAAGAAAAGAAATCTGGAATAGCTGAATTAATTTCAAACAAAGCAGACTTCAGAGCAAGGTAAATTTTCAGGAATAAAGGGGACATTACGTAGTGATAAAGGGGTCACTTAGTATATATGCATTTAACAACAAGGCATCAAAATACACGAGACAAAAACTGATATTAGTGCAAGGAGAAATAGATGATTTTACTATTATAGTTTAAAACATCAACATCTTTCTATCAGTAATTGACGGATCCAGCGGGCAGAAAATCAGTAAGGATATAGTTGAACTGAATAGCATCATTGATCAACTAAATGTAACTGACATTTATAGAATTCTTTAAAGAAGCAGAATACACTTTCTTAGAAGCTCATGTGGAACATTCACCAATATAGACCACATTCTGGGCCATAAGACACACCTGAACAAATTTGAAAGAATAAAAATCATACAAAGTTTACTCTCAGATCACAATGAAATTAAACTAAAAATCAAGGACAAAAAAACTCTGGAAAATCCAAAAATATTTGGAGATTAAACAGCACACTTTGAAATAACACATCGGTCAAAGAAGTCTCAAGAGAAATACAAAAATATTCTGAGCTAAGCAAAATGAAAATACAACTTATCAAAAGGTGTGAGACAACACAATCAGTGCTGGGGAAATGTACAGCACTGAATGTGTATTTCAGAAAGGGGCAAGAACCAGGGCCATGCACAGTGGTGCACACCTGTAACTCCAATGCTTTAGGAGGCTGGGACGGGAGGATCACTTGAGGCAAGGCCAGCCCGGGCAATATAGGAAGACCCTGTATTAAGGGCTACAAAAAATAAAGATTAAAAAAAAAAATCCAAGTGTGGTGGAGCACACCTGTAGTCCTAGCTACTTGGGAGGCTGAGGCAAGAGAATCACTTGACCCCAGAAGGTTGAGGTTACGATGTACACCACTGCACCCCAGCTGGGTGACAGAGCAAGACCTTGTCAGGAAAAAAAAAAAAAAAGAAAATTAGAAAAGAAAAGAAAGGAGGAGAAGAAGAAAGATCTAAAATCAATAATATAAGTTTCCAACTTAAGAAACTAGAGAAAGAAGTCAGAGGAAAAATAACAAAAATTAGAGTAGAAATCAACGAAACTGAAAACTGAAAAAAAAACCAACCAGATGAAAGGAAGATATTGCCCATGAACACAGATGTACAAATCCTCAGGAAAGTTTTAGCAAGTCAAATCCAGCAATGTATGAAAGGAGGTATACATCATGATCAAGTAGGACTTATTCCAGGCAGAAACAACTGGTTCAACATTCAAAAATCAATTAATGTAACCCATCCATCAAATCAACAAGCTAAAGAAGAAAAATCATGTGATCATATCAATAGATGCGACAAAAGCACTTGACAAAGTATTATACCCTTTCAGGATAAAAGCTCTCAGCAACCTCAGAACACTAGGAAACATTCTCAACACTTAATTATGAGAAACTGAATGCTTTCCTCCCAATATTAGGAACAAGGCAAAAATGTTCCCCCTCAGCACTCCAATTCTACATTGTCCTAGAAGTCCTAGCTAGTACAAAGGAAATAAAAGCCATGCAGATTGAGAAAGAATAAATCTATTTTGTACACAAATAATGTGATTGTCTACATAGTAAATCCCAAACACTTGACAGACAAAAAACAAAACAAAATAAAAAACTCCTGGAACTAATAATTGATTATAGCAAGTCACAGGACATAAAATTAATGTATAAAAGTTGGGCTGGGGTGGTGGCTCACGCCTGTAATTCCAGTACTTTAGGAGGACAAGACAGGAGGATTGCTTGAGGCCAGGAGTTAGAGACCAGCCTGGGCAACACAGTGAGATCCTGTCTCTACAAAAAAATGTAAAAATTAGCCAAGTGTGGTGGTACATGCCTATAGTTCCAGCTACTCAGGAGGCTGAGGTAGGAGATTGCTTAAGCCCAGGAGATCAAAGCTTCAGTAAGCCAAGATTGCACCACTGCCCTTCAGCCTAGGCAACATAGTGAGACCTCTTCTCTACATAAAAATATTAAAAAATAAAAAAATAACTAGGTGTGGTGGCCTATGCCTATAGTCCTAGCTACTCAGGAAGCTAAGGTGAGAGGATTGCTTGAGCCCAGGAGTTCAAGATTGCAGTGAGCTATGATCATGCCACTGTACTCCAACCTGGGTAAGAGTGAGACCTCAAATCTTTAAAAAACTGAAATAAATAAAATTAGAAAACTTTAAAAATTGATTGCTTTCCTATATGCCAACAATTTGAACAGTTGGAATTTAAAATTAGAGACATAATGCCATTTACATTAGCACCAAAAATCATGAAATACTTGAGCATAAATCTAACAAAATATGTACAGAATCTATATGAGGAAAGCTACAAAACTCTGATGACAAAAATCAAAAAAGATACAAATAAGTAGAGAGATATCCTATGTATATGGATAGGAAAACTCAATATTTTTAAGCTGAGAACTCTCCCCAACTCAGTCTATAGATTCAACACAATCCCAATAAAAACCCCAGTAAGGTATTTTGTGGCTATTGACAAACTGATTCTCAAGTTGATATGGAAAGCCAAAGGACCCAGGATGACCAGCACAATCCTGAAGAAGAAAAACAAGGTCAGAGAATTGATACTACCTGACTTTAAGATGGACCATACAGCTACAGTAATCAAGACAGTATGGTATTGGTAAAACAATAGATAAACTGGTAGAAGGACAGAATGGAGAGCCCCAAAGTGCATTCACATAAACACGGTCAACTGATCTTTGGCAAAGGAGCAAAGGTGATTCCCTGGAGGAAGAATAGTCTTTTTAACACATGGTGCTAGAACAATTGGACAATATGGTTTTGCAATTCACTATATGCAAAAAAAAAAAAAAAAAAGTGAATTTAGCCACAGTCCTTCCACCTTTTATAAAAGTTAAATCAAAATGGATGTTAGACCTAAATGTAAAACACAAAACTACAAAACTTATAGGAGATAACAAATCTGGGTGACCTTGGGTTAGGTGATGAGTTTTTAAATTAAACACCAAAAGCAAAACAACCCATGGAAGAAAACATTCTTAAGTTGGACTTCATTAAAATTTTTAAAAACTGCTCTGTAAAAGAAAGTTAGAATAAAAAGGCAAGTCATGGATCAGGAAAAGTTATTTGCAGAACACATATCTGATAAAGGATTGGTGTCCAAAATACACAAACATTTAAAACTCAACAATAAGAAAATAACCCAATTTTTAAAATGAGCAAAAGGTCTGAAAAAACACCCTGTCACAGAAAATATACAGATGGTAAATAAGCACAGAAATGCTCCACATTGAATGTTATAGGAGATTGCACATTAAAATGAGATACCACTACATACCTTTTAGAGTGGCTGAAATCCCCAAAAGCCAATCATACCAAATGCTAGCAATGATACTGAGCAGCAGGAATGCCCTTTCATTGCTGATAAGAATGTAAAATGGTACAGCCACTTTGCAAGACAGTTGGCAGTTTCTTTATAAAACAAACCTATTCTTACCATAGAATCCAACAATTGCATTCCTAGATAATTACCCAATTGAATGGAAAACTATGTCCACACAAAAACCTGCAAGCAAATGTTTATAGCAGCTTTATTCCTAATTACAAAAAAACTGGAAGCCACCAAGATGTCCCTCAATGGATAAATGAATAAACAAAAGCTGGTACATCCACTCAGTGAAATACTTTATTCAGCAATAAAAAGAAATGAGCCAGCAAGCCATGAAAAGACATGGGAGAAATGTGTATTACTAAGTGAAAGAAGCCATCTGAAAGGCCTACATACTGTAGGATTCCAACTAGGTGACATTCTGCAAAAAGCAAAGCTACAGAAAATGTAAAAAGGTCGGTGGTTTCCAGGGCTTTGGTATGAACACCAAGGGATGAACAGGCAGAGCATGGGGCATCTTTAGGGCAGTCTAACTATCCTTGTATGATGGCGGAATGGTAAGTACTTGGTGTTATATATTTGTCAAAAACCCACAGATCTGCACAAAAAAAGAGGTAGTCTCAAACTTATTAGCTATGGACTATAGCTAATAATAATACATCAATATTTGTTCATTAGTCATAACAAAAGTGCCATTGACACATGGTGCAAAACCGTGTTCAGGGACAATTGTCAACTTGAAGGGTAGCTTGTGTCCTGATTCCTTCCTCTCTGTGTGGGCCTCTCCGCAGGGTTGCTTGCGTGTCCTCCCAACATGGTGGTTGGCTTCCCCAGAGCAAGTGACTCAAGACACCAAGGTGGAAGCTGCAATGCCTTTTGGAGCCTGGTTTGGGAGTCACACACTGTCACTTCCATCATACTCTACTAGGAACAAAGTCAGCCCTGACTCACCATGGGAGGGGGAACTACACAAGGCTTTGAACACCAGGAGGTGAGGGTCACCTGGACCATCCTGGGCCCAAAGCCTATTTCCAGACCCAGTTCCCATAGGCCTTGGGGCTCAGTCCCTGCTTACTACAGTGGGATGTCTACACTTTTCATTTCTTGTCCACAGAGATTTTGAGAATGAGTCTGTATGTGTGTGTGTGTGTGTATTTTATGTATATATTGTTAATGTTTTCTATCATCTCTTGTTTTTTAAATTAAAATGGAGAAGTTTCAGCATCAAGTTTTAGCAATCTATCCCCATGATCCTCAAATCCTCTATTTCTCTTTTAAAAGTTTACTTTTCCAGCCAGGCTCAGTGGCTCAGCCTGTAATCCCGCGCTTTGGGAGGCTGAGGTGAGTGGATTGCCTGAGCCCACGGGTTCGAGACCCACCTGGGCAACTTGGCGAGACCTCATCTCTACAATAAATTTAAAAAAAAAAAAAAATTAGCCGGGCGTGGTAGTGTCCGCCTGTAATTCCGGCTACTTGGAAGGCTGAGGCGGAAGGCTCACCGGAGCCCAGCAGGTCAAGGCTGCAGTGGCCGGGAGCGGCCACTGCACTCCAGTCTGGGTGACAGAGTGAGACTCCAACTCAAAAAAAAAAGTTTACTTTTCCACCATAAAATTACTATAGCTTTATAGTAAAATAGAGAACTATAGAAGAATTCAAAACCTTATCCCTCCAAAATAACTTATAATTTATTATTGTATTTCCTTCCAGAGTTTTAAAAATACTTCTAGAATTTCTTTAAATTGTGCAGCTAATAGTTTATTTTGAAAAAACTATTAAATGGATAAAAACAATAACATCATCAGCATTTGTAAGTCTCCATTCAGATATCCTGCAGCTTGCTCTAGGCTTTTCTCCGGTGCACACACAGAATGTGTACATACACATATACCCACTTTGAAAAATGGGTTTCCACTGGACATGCCACTTCCTGCCTGAGTTAATACATCTACTCTTGCCGGGTCACTTAAATTCCTGAACAGCGTTTGTTGTATGGGTGAGTGTGACATTCTTTAGTGACTCATTCACTACTTTTAACCACTGGGACTCCACGCTCTCATCAGCCCCGTGATGAAGATCCTTGGCTAAAGCTCTGAGCACATCACAGTTAGTCCTCAGAATCAAGTCTCAGTAGTAGAAATATCAATTCAGAGTACAATTTTTCAAGTTTTTGATACATTTTATAACAATCTCCTCCATCAGTAGTGCAGCCCACCCATGTGGTTGTCCTGTCCACCCAGCAGAGATGAGTGCTTATTTTCTTGCATTATCACCAAAATAGGAAATTTCTCTTTTAAACCTTTACTAAATGATGAGTAAAAAAGTATTTCTTTGTTCTATGCATATTTTTGCATGCTATAAGTGTGGCTCCAATCAGACATTGGAGAAAGACGTATTGAGTATTATATATTATACTTACTGTTATATATACTATACATTATATATTATAGTACAGTAGTAAGCAAAAGAGCCCCCATCATCATCACCATGGAACTTCATTCACTTCCATGTGTTTGTGTTAGGTGTCAGGACAAGGATGTCTCCTTCAAGGGCTCCTCTGTGCTCTGGGCAGACAAGGTAGATGTGACCCATATGGGATCCTTTGTGTGCATCCAGCAGACAAACCTCCCCAGCTGTCCCTGGATGTTGGTGGACTCTGAACACCCCCAGGCTTCACGGGGAGAACTATCTGCCAGCAAATGGCATTCTGACCTTTCTGACACGTTTGATGGATGAGGAGGTCTCACAGCAGAATAAAGGACCCAGGACACTGGCCAGATGAGCTTGGGAGAGGAGTCATTTAGGTCCCTGGAAGGCTGGACATGGGAATATTGAAGCTTTCGAAACCAGGGAAATGCAACCTCGGTGGATTTACAAGGAAGGGCCTCTGTTATTGTGCAGGTTCTTCTGGAATGGAGTGGAAATTGAGTGTAAAAGACCTTATGAGGTAGCAAGAATTCAGCCTTTTTCTCTGCTCTAGAAGAATCCTATCTACTCAAAGTAGCAGCAACTAGGGACCCTGGGGAGAGTGAACAGCCAGGCCGTGGCCTGCTCCATTGGCTCTTCCCTGTGGCCACCTCACTGCCCTCAGCTAAAGCACTGTGGCACGTGGGGTGTAGGCATTGTGTGTGAGCACGTGTTCTCTTCCAGGCAGTCTGGTGTCCCCCAATCCCTGCAGTGAGTCAGACTCAGATGAAAAGCGGGAACAAGGCAGAGGTTCCGGGCAGGAACAGGACTGCCTATTAATCCAGGCTGGCTGCAGCACAACCCACTGGAAAAGAGGTGGCTGGGGACTGCAGGATGTCCTCTGGGGCCCCAGCCCAGTGCTGTGGGACCTCTGGTCACCGGGAAGGCATGTGTGCCCAGGCTGAGATAAGACGTGGCCACAGAGGCAACCACGAGGCAACTCCAGGCGCAGGGGCCACTGAGAACATCAGACCCCAACCTTCTGAGATCCTGTGTTTATTGGACAAATGCACTGGCAGTTCCAAAGTTGGAGATTACGTTACTCCAAAAACTACTTGTTAGTCTAAGTCCTAAACAGTCGCTGTGTTTACTGTTAAGTTTTAATAATATAACGTTAGTGCATTTCAAATCGACCTTTCCTGTGATAAGCAACATATTATGCATGGAAGTTAATCCAGAGAACTTCTAGTCACGCGCTCAGCGCCCAACACACCCGGACTCAGCAGAGGCACTTGTTTTCAAGTCTGCTAACAGTTTGCAATGCCTCAAACTCAGCTTGAGCCTCAGCTCCCGCCCCCTCCTGCATCCCACACACCTCTGCACTGAGGCAGCGACAAGGGAGTGAGCAGCCGGCATGTGACAACGAGCGGGGCGGCCCCCGCGCTCCCCTCCCTGTTCAAGTCCCACTCCAACCTCATGGCTCATTCCTCTGCACATGCTTCTTAATGTGTTGTGTTTTCTTTTTTGCCAAAAAAGACATGAGTGTGATTTAAAAGTATCAATTCACAACTGTTTCCCTTTTTATATGGCAAGATTATATTTGCTTTAGTGTGTTGTTTTTCACTGGCTTAATATGTGAAATTCAGTAAAAGATTTTCACTGTGTGCATCTCCTTTCTGGTCATCATTGTTCATTTTATTTCCTGATTATTAATGAAAATAATGATGTTGTCCAGAGGCGGGGGAGTGAGGCAGCCGTATTCTCTGAGCAGGTGGTAGATGGAGGCTGCCTCCACACCAAGCTGCGCTCAGCCCTCTCACACTGGCCCCACCAGAAGCTCCACATGGTCCCATTAGGAGGGCTTTCATAATCCATTTCACAGGTGAGGAAGCTGAGATTCAGTAAGGGAGGCGTGAACCCTCTACACAGCTAATAAGTGGTAGAATTCAAACCAAGGTCCCCCTGACTCCAAAGTCCATGAGGAAATGATAAGTGAGCGTTGTGACCGCTGCCAGGAGGCATATGAACATAGACTGGGGTAGCCCGGGAGGGCTTCTTGGAGGTGCTAGGATAAACATCCACAGGGGAGGCCGCTGAAGCACAAGGACCTCTCTTCACCTTGGAGTACCCACTGCATGAGGCTGAGGCAGCGGTGGAGAGGTGTCTCCAGAGGAAAACTGGGGCTGCTGCCATAAGAAGGGAAAAGGATGATGGTGACCCCACAGCCATCCCTGGAAGGCAGCTAGGAAATAACCTTAACATACCTGTTAATTGTTCTGGTGGCTGTGATCAAGCCCAGTGGTATTTCTACCAGATTCTCTCATTATCACTTAAAATGACTTCCAAAATGACATAGAAATGGGGGTCTAGCTTGAGCTCTGTCACTCACTGGCTATACGTCCTTGGACCAGTCCCTCTCCCCCACCCCTTTGGAGTTTTCAGAGGTTCAGGAGTCCACAAAACAGTGGTCTGCACAGTGAGCTCAGCTGGCAAACAAGTACAGCCCCTGCCCATGCCTAAGCACTGGACCCCCGCCCCCATTCACTCCATCCTCCCACACCCTACACGGTGGTTGGAAGTCAAGATGTCATTATGGTTAAGAACACAGGCCTGGGTACTGGACAGGCCCAGCTCTGAGTCCAAGGTCCAACCCTCTTCCCAGATGAGTGATCTTGGACATGCCTCTTCTTGTTCTTTATCTCAGTGTCATGAACCATAAAGTAGGATCAACAGATTGACCTCAAAGGGTAGTTGTGAGAATTAAATAAAATTACATACAACAAATGATTATTCATTTGACAATTCTCATGTACCAGATGGTTCCAAGGGTCTTACATGAAATTTACTCATTAAATCTTCCTAACACTATAAAGTTACCATTTCCATTTACAGATGTGGCAACTGAGAAACCGAGCAGTGACATTACTTACCAAAGGTCACACCTTTGTTCTGCTTGGCTCAGTGCCTGTCCCCCAAAAAATGGTAACTGTGGTCACACCAGTTCTGACACACTGTCTCCCCACTGGCACCATCTCAACCTTGCTGGAAGCAAGAGGGGCCCACAGCTGATGTCCAAGAACTGTGCCAGCCGGCAGGTGGGGGTGAGTTAGGTGTTGGGGTGTGGCGGCTGTGACCAAGCCCAGTGGAATTTTTACCAGATTCCCTTATTACCACTTAAAGCGACTTCCAAAATGATGCCACAAGGAAATGAAAGGTTATCAAGTATCAGAAGACTGATAATTGCTGGTCAGGCAATGCGATTAGAAGAAGTAAAAATTGCCAAATTCATCTAAAGTTCAGACTCTACATGTGAAGAACTTGGATCATATCAACAAAGGAGGCAGTGGTATGCAATTTTAGAAATAAGTTACTAAAAAAAATTTAAAAATAAAAAAGTAATAAAAGATACTCTTGTCAGTTTTCTAAAGGGCACATTTGATGTGTATCTTTTTAAATTAAAAAACTTGTATTTATTACTTAGATTTAATATTTTCCTCTAAGAGTCATCTTAAATTGATGGAGTCAAAGAATCAAGTAAAGTCAATAAAGCAGTCAGGATTCTTCTGGCTGTGAGCAACAGAAAACCTGCCTCAAATCGACTTAAGTGAAAAAGGTACCCCCATTGGCTCTTGAAGCTGAGAAGCCTTCAGGTGTGCAGTTATCTTCGGGCACAGCTGATGTGAGGTTTCAGCTACATCGTGAGGCCCTGATCCCTTGTCTCTCTGTCCCCAGCTTTGCCTTCTCTGGTTTGAAGCTGCCAGACTTCTCAACAGGCAGAACCAGCCCTAAGCATGATGCCATTGGCTGGAATTTGGTCAAACAACTCTTTCCCCAAACTCCTCTGAGGTCTGGGGAAAGGAATGCACAGATTTGCAGGCCTGGTCACTCTCTTCACCTTGGAGTACCCGCTGCACATAGCTGAGGCAGTGGCGGGAAGGTGTACCCAGAGGAACACTGGGGCAGCTGCCATAAGAAGGGGAAAGGATGGTGACATAGCCATCCTTGGAAGGCAGCTAGGGAATAACATTAACATACCATCATAAGTGGAGGTTTGGGAAGTGACTTCTGGATCACCCACCTGGCAGCTCAGATGACCCCAGAGAGGGAAAGCATCTTTGCTAGACCACCTGTCCAAAAGGAAGAGTCCATGGCATTTCCTAGAGAGGCAGGGATGGAAAGCCAGAGGCCACCAGGGAGAGCGACTTGCCCAGGATTGCACAGCAGCCCACAGGCAGGGATGAAACTAGAACACAAAACTCAGGTGTCTGGTGCCCTATCCCGTGCTCCCAGCTCACTTGAAAGGGCCCAAATGGGGATCTGGCAGGGGGTCCCGGAGGGGCCCAAAGGGGACTCTGGCAGGGGGTTCTCCAGCTGGTGTATGATTCCTGTGGGAGTGGCCCCGTCAGCCTCCCCTACTTGCTGTAGTAGAGCATCCTTACCCATGCTCCACCCTGTCCCTTGTCTCCACTGCACTGGGGTCTCTCAGTCTGCCTAAGATGAAAGGGAACCAGGTAAGAGGTGCCCCAGAGTCCCAAGTCCTAGAGGCCTTCCCAGTGATTGATGGCACCAATCTGAGGCCTTCATCCTATGTAAAGGCCGTAAGCACAGCCCAGGCCAGAGCCACAACCCACTCCTCCTGGAGCCACCAGCAGGCCAGGTTGCATCTTCCTGTGTCTTTCTGGGCTCCAAACCTCCACCCCACTGGATTCTAAGAAATCTGCAGTGCTTCCAAATCATGTGTTCAGAGCTGGCTACTGCTCCAGCCAGGCTCTCTGGGGAATTTCTCTGTGGGAGGGCTTGGGTGTAGCGATCTGATTGGACAAAGAGGAAGGCTTGTTTTGAAGCATTGTTTTCATAATAAGCACATTATTTTATCTAGATAGTGTCTATTTGGGTGATGGAGTGGCTTATGATAGACACTAAGAAATCTGGGCAACATAGTGAGACTCTCTCTCTACAAAAAAAAAAAAAATTAGCTGGGTGCGGGGGCTCACACCTGTAATCCCAGTTACTAGGGAGTCTGAGGCAGGAGGATGGCTTGAGCCCAGGAGTTCTAGGCAGCAGTGAACTATGACCACATCAATGTACTCCAGCCCAGGTGACTGAGGTGAGACTCCAACTCAAAAAAAAAAAAAAAAAAAGAGGGACTTAAGCACCCCCCAGCTCACCCCTTGGTGCCACCATTATTATCAATCTAAATGAGAGGAATACTCCTCAACACAATGACAGCACCAGCGGTGGAAATCCAGACCCTCAGGATGTGGGACAGATGCGCTGTGGCAGGATGGGGCACACGGACAAGGTCCTGACATGTCAGCACTTTAAGCAATGATGATCTTGGTGGAAAGCTGTCAATGATGCATTAAGTGAAAAAGTATACATAGCATGTATGTTGAATACTGTATATACACATACAAATATATAGTATCTAAGAGCACAGAATCTGGAGCCAGACTGCCTAGGTTTGAATCTTGCTTCCACATCTTACTTACCTTGACGTTTTACTTGAACTCTCTGTTCCCCAATTTCTTCATCTGTAAAATGGGGCTAATGACAGATGTAAGGTGAGGATTCCACGAGATAATCCAGCAAAAATGTTTACGCAGTAAGTGCTCAGAATGTTAGTCGCTCAATGTTAGTTTCTCACCCAGAGACTTCACACCCCCAGCCTTGGTGGTGGCCAGGCCTGACCACCCCACCCCTGGCTCAGGAACTCAAGCAGCGGCTGCCCATTGTTGCTGCTTCCTGTTCTGCCCTGGCCTGGAAAGGTGGGGGCAGCTCCAGCCTGGCCAGGAAGGCATCGGTGCTCCAGCACTTTTCCCAACTCCCTTAGGGGTGCTCAGCCAGGTCCCTCCTGCCCTGTTTGGGAGCACTGAACTGCGAGTCCTACTTGTCTATCTCCCTAATCGAAAAACAGAAAACAAGGGAGGAAAGCACCTGTCAGGTCTGCCCAAGGTGAAGTAAGATCATGCAGGCAACCACGAGCAAATGTCCTCAGAGAGACTGTCTCGCTCAACACTGGCTTTCAAAATGCTGCTTCCAGCCAGAGTGCAGGGGACCAGATCAGCCTCCAGTGTCCCAGCCCAAGTAGGCTTCTCAGAAGAGCATGCTGCCTTTCCCTGTCCGACACCCGGATTCCTCGCCAGCACAAGGCAGAAAGTGGGTGAAAGGGCTGGGCAAACTTCCCAGGCTGGTAGCCGGAAGAGACCAGGATTTGGAGTCACTGGACCCTGGCTCTGCTGGTGACTTGCTATGTGACCTTTTGTGGCCCAGTTTTTCTCCCCTAGTGGTTATGGGAAAGCAGATGTGGCACCTCACCCTGCCTGTGCCACTGGCTGGCTTACTATGGGAGTTGTTTGACCCCTCCAGGACTCAGTTTGTCTAATCTGCAAAATAGCATGCTCACTCAGATTAACAAACCAGCTCCTGATCTCAGGGAAGTCTTTCTGCTGCCTTTCCCCCACTTCTCTGCTCAGAAGCGGAACTGTAGCAGATCAGAGGTGGCTACTTGAGACTTGAAAAGTAAACCCAAGCCTTAGCTGTCTCTGCTGGGCAGGACCAGGGCAGGGCTTTTGACATGCTTCCTCCCCACACACCCGCCTCAGGGAAGCATAGTGGACCTGTATCCACAGAGTGGCTCTGACATGACAGGGGTGGCCAGGCAGCATGCCAAGTGCCCATTGTGAGGAGTGAATGTCCTGTCAACAGAGGGCGTCTCGATGGACATCTGGGGGGGGGGGGCAAGGAGCTGGAGCTCCCATCACAGCAGGACAACAGCTTCTAAGCCCAGTCCCTCCTGCTTGCTCCACCCTCCCAGGGGACTTTCCCTGGAGGCTACTGTACCTGACCAGCCTCTACCCCACACCCTGCCTTCCTTCTCCTGCTCCCCACTTTGTACCCTGCTGCAAGGGCACACATCTTTCTGTTTCAGTGGAGCCCCCAGCTCCATCAACTCCCCCAAAACTGTCCCAAACAGGCAGTCACTCCAGGGATCTTGGGAATGCCCTGTGCTTTTGTGGGCACAGTCTTATATAAGCCCCCTCCAAGCCCCTCTTTGCCAAGCTCCTGCTCTGATTTGCCCATCCTAACTTAGCCAAGGGCTCAGCAGGGCAAAGGTCTTCCACTGACAAGTACTATCTTCCGTTGAGGCTGCTGGGAGCCTAAGGCATGTTTCCCTGGGCTATTCATGCACATCATGCTTTAAGAGACCATGCTGTCCGACTCTTGCCATCTGACTGGTGACTGGTGTGAAGTCTAGGGGTGAAGTCTACCTAGGAATTCATTGTAGGCTCCCTACAGGAAAATCTGACTCAGCTACACAGGATGGAGATTCCTAGAGCCCAGGCGGCTCAGTTCAGTTCACAGCCAAGTCCTGTCCTTACTTCTCTCAGGCTGTGGCCTTAAGCGAGATGCTACACTATGAAGCAGGGTCTGCTGTGAACGAGACCAGTGCATGCCCAGTGCCCAGCAGAGCGCCTAGAGTGCAGGAGCTCAGTAAACGGTTGCTCTTCCTGTTATTACCATCCTGCAGTGGGGATGCAGCTACGGTGACATAAGCTCGGGTCGCGCTGCCCCACCCACATTCCGTGCAGAGGGTCAGAGTGCACAGCTGCTCCTTCTCTGCCAGCGCCATTCTCCCTTCTTCGGGAAGAGTGCCTCCATGTTCACTGGAACCAGATGACTTGTGTTTCTGTAACTCACAGCCATGAGGAAGTAGGAGACTAACATTCATTGAATGCCAGAGAGGTTTAGTCACTTGTGCAACATCACAGACCTGGGACTCAGATCTGATGCCCAACTCATCTTTTAAATAAGGGTCAGCCATCTAAGTCTGTAACTGTGATTGACTTTTCCAGGAGGGACATTTGTTCATTCGACATTTGAGAGCCTACTGTATGCCAGGCATGGTACCAGGCCCTAGGGATAGGAACTCCACGGACAAGTTCCTGCCATCATGAAGCCCCCATTCCACGTGGCACAGCACAGGGATCTCACCTCCTGGGCCAACTCCAGGGGACAGCAGCTGCCTGCAGCACTATGATGTGCGGGCTCTGGGCTCAGCAAAAAGGGGTGGTGAACCCCTCAGCTCTGCCATGGGCCTGCATACTGGCCACCCAAAGTTTTAGACCTTTTAAGACTGTTCATATAAATATATCACAAAGCAGAAATATATCCTGGTCAGAGCACAGGTTCCAACTTTTTTTTTTTTGAGTTGGAGTCTCACTGGGTTGCCCAGACTGGAGTGCAGTGGCCGCTCCCAGCCACCACAGCCTCGACCTGCTGGGCTACAGCGATCCTTCCGCCTCAGCCTTCCAAGGAGCTGGAACTAGGCGCGCGCCACCACACCTGGCTAATTTTTGATTTATTGCAGAGATGAGGTCTCGCCAAGTTGCCCAGACGGGTCCCGAACCCGTGGGCTCAGGCAATCCACTCACCTCAGCCTCCCAAGGGGCGGGATTACAAGCTGAGCCACTGAGCCTGGCTGGTTCCAACTTTTATTTTGCAGAGTAGCCACTGTGGAACTAAAAACTAGGCCCTTCCCTTAAGAAACCTGGGTCTAACTGGTGGCTTAAGGTACACATGAACAACTCAAGATGACTGGTATTAAAGAACGAAACAGGAGAGTTTGGTCCAGAGCCGGGTGGGAGAGGCCACATGGACGGGGATGGTCTGGGGAGCTTCTGGAAACAGAGCTCAGTGGATTTGGCTAGGCAGAGTGGGGGCAGGGAAAGGTGTCCCAGAAGCAGCAGCACCAGCACCGGAAAAGGTCTGGAGTCAGGGAAAGGGAAGGGTGAGAATCCTGGCCTGGCTGGGGACAAGGCTGAAGAGGTAATAGAGAGAGCGGGCCACGCAGGCCTCAAGGTCAGTCCTGGGCATTTAGTCCTGGCCCTGAAGCAGCAGGGAGCCACTGGAGAGTTAGAGCCAAGGCATGCCCAGTGAGAGGCATTTCTTGGTGGCCAGAGTAAATTATAGATGGGCAGTAGCTAAGAACCAGGGAGTGGAAAGAGAGCTCTTGTGTGTAGGTAGGAGATGGAGACAATGTCTACGTGGACACTGCTGTGTGACTGCAGGCAAGTCCCTCACCTGGAAGGGCCTGCTTCCTTCTCCGTCTTCTCTAAAGGCCCTTTCAGACTATGACTGGGTAAACTAAGGGGTGCGTGGGAGGGTATCACTAGGTTCAGCCAGGGTCTCTATTTTCTGCTCTGCTTTGGCCTTGGAGACTTGGCAAAAGGTGGGCCCATCAGCCATGTTACCTCAGATTTAGGCTTGTATGGCTCAGGCCCCGGGTGTACCCTACCCCTCAGCTTCTGAAACAGCACAACTCTCAGAAGAAAACATGCCTTTGGATCACTTCCTAGCTGTGTAACTTGAGAGGAACTCAGCCTTTCTCTCAGTTTCCCCACCTATAGGAAGGATGTTAATCATACCTGCTTTGCAGGGAAGTATGAGAAGCATCGAGGTGAGGCCTTTAAAGTGCCTGGGGCAGTAAGGACACAATGAGTGGTAACTGTCTTGTTACTGATCTTATTATGCACTTCCTGGTGCAACTCTGGACTGTCAGCTCTTCCTAGGCAGCCAGTGTCTCCTCCCCGGAGTTGAGCTCAGGATGTGCCACCCAAGGCAAGTGCAACTCGGGACTGTGACATGGGCCGGTCAGCCTGCCTGCCTGCCTGGTGAGCAGACCGATACTCACCACACCCCGAGTGGGTGCACTGCGTCATTCCTCGTGGGGCTGCCCAGCACCAAGGGCGACAGTCATCCTTGTCCAACCCACTGGGATCTAAACTAAATTCTTCCTCTTTATCTGTTTAACTTTATTTTTTGGGATAAGTAACACATTAAAATTTTTCAAAATTTAAAAGACACCAAAAATGTGCTGAAAAAAAAAATCCCCTCCCACCCCAAAACACAGCTTCTTGGTTCCTCTCCTAGGAGACAAGTGAGCTGACTTCCTTTTTAAAACAATTAAACTTAATTTGCTCCCCCCTTACAAATATCATAAGCATTCAGAGGAAAACTAACTTTAAAAAAAAACCTCCACCACCTTGGAACACATAAAAATACAAACTGAAAACCTCCCCTTAACGTCACCATCCAGATACTCAGCAGTTAGCATATGTCCTACTAGACTGTTTTCAACACACATCCACTTTTCAAAAGATAAACACAAAACACAAGATCAGAATCACTATCTTGATTTTTCATTATCTCACCAGTATCTCAGGAACATTTCCTCATGGCTTCTTCCCTAAATGGCTTTAATAGCTTTGGGATCTTCTACTGGTGATTTATTTAACCAGACCACAGTGATGGGCATTTGGGATTTCTAGATTTTCCCTACTAGAAGCTACACAGTGGCAGACGGGCTCTGGGACCTCGCTGTACCAAATACCCAGAATGATTCTGGGTCATAAGATATGGTCACTTTTTAAGATGCTGGAAAACCACCAAACAGCCCTCCACTCAACTGCCTCCCCCACCCCTACATCGGGAGGACTAGGTGTCAACTCAAATGCAGAATGCCTCAGAAAGGGCTGAGAAGTCTTGGTTCATACTCATCTGAACAGCAGCTGCATGTGCCCTAACCCCACCTCCAAATCTAGAACTAAGGCCAAGGGCCTCCTCTGGGCCTGGCAACCTGCCTTGTTTACCCAGTCACCGGGCCTTACCTGGGCCCATCCCAGTCCCAGGTGAGTCAGCTGAGCAGGGACGGGCACCACCCTTCCCAGAGCAGGAACCCAGCTGGGACAAGGGCCACTCTCCAGGCAGGGAACAGACTCAGCAGCAGCTGGAGAAGGACGCGTAGCAGCACCTGGTCTGCAGGTAAGAGCCGGGGCCCTGACCCCACGTGGGCTGGGATGGGGATAAGTGACTTGCTCTTGCTTGGTCTCCTTTCCTCCCTTCCCCAACCTTTTGGGATTTCCCAGGCAGTTTCCTTTCAAAATGCTTCACTCTAGGAGGAATGTGAACTGGGGTTTCACCGTGGGCCAGGTTTGGCTGAGGGCTGAGTGATTTTCACGAGGACCCAGGTTCCTCTAACTGCCCATGCAGGACCCACACTTTGCTCCTGAAAAGGCCAGGCTCAGCTGAAACCAGAGGCTCACGCAGCCAAGAGCCCATTTCCCCCAAGGAACTGAGAGCCCAGGCCTCCCTATTCCAACCTGAAGCTGTTCTACCAACAACCTCCCTGTTAAGGCACTGAAACCCTACTGGGAAACCGGACCAGTGGCTGTATCTAAGAACTGGTTTCTCCATCTGGAGACTGAAATAGCCTATATGGTTGGGAGAACAGGATGAGAATGGACATAAGGAGTCAGTGCCTGCCGTCCCCACAGTAGGGCCTCTGATAACAGGGCTTGACACAATCCTGCGGGGTGCTGGGCAGGCACGGTATTGGCCGCTTTGCATCCAGTGGTCTGAGCGAACAACTCTGCCACCACCACTGCTTCTCCGTTGGGCTCCCTGCTCCCACCCTTGCCCCCTAGTCTATTCCCCAAACATCAGCCAGAAGGGCCTGTTAAATTGAAACTTGGACCACAGCACTGTGCTGCTCAAAATTTCCCAGGAACTCCCAACTCACCAGAGTAAACACCGATGTCCTCACCATGGCTGACAGGCCCTCCAGGCACTGGCCCCTCACTTCTCCAACCTCCGGCCACCCCCACTGCTCTGAATGACCAACTTCAGTCTCACTCATCAGGTGTTCACTCAACACAGAACTCCCACCTCATAGCCTTTGCAATGGCTGTGCCCTCAGCCTGGAAAGCTCTTCCCTATCCGTTAGTCTTTACTCCGGTGTCACTCCACCCAGCAGCAAGGCTCTTCTGGGCCTCCCGATACTGCCCTCCATTCCCTGCATTTCTCCCAGCGCTTCCCACCACCTAGCACAGCATGCAAAGGCAGAGTCTGTTAACCCATGTCCCCTCCACAAGGAAGTCCTTTCCTCAAGCACTGTCTTTGCTTCTGTTCACTGCTGGCACCTAAAACAGTGCTCAGACTCAGTAGGTGCTCAGTACATATGCGCTCAGTGAATGTCACAGCTAACTATTATTGAGTGCCTGTTACCCACTAGGCGCTGTGTAAATGCTTCCCACACACACCTCTCTCTTTTAAAAAATCTCTTAATCCCCAGATAACTGTGATGCAAGTTCTGTCACCCATACTACAAAGAAATGACATTTAAAAGGGGCTTGCCCGCGCTCTGCTCTCACAAGTCAGAGGCAGCCAGTGTTCAAACTCAGTCCTGCCTCAAGTCCTTGCTCTTGCCCTTCCTTCTCTGAGCCTGGGCTCAGGAGCACCTTTTCTCAAGCAAGTCCACAGTTTGTCTCCAGCAGGCAGTGCAGCCCTGAGAGGCGGAGGGGTACGTGCTGGTGGCCTAGCAACAGCCTCTTCTCTTTCCCTGGGCTAATTTGGCCTTCCAGGAGCTGTTCCTCTGGTACTCTAACCCACGCTT
>CAUYQG010157169.1:0-11788 GCA_963574415.1 Tarsius wallacei | reverse complement strand
TGGAGTCCCACTCGATCGCCCAGACTGGAGTGCAGTGGCTGCTCCCGGCCACCGCAGCCTCGACCTGTCGGGCTCCGGCGACCCTTCCGCCTTAGCTTTCCGAGTAGCCGGAATTACAGGCGCGTGCTACCACGCCCAGCTCATTTTTTTTTATGTATTGTAGAGATGAGGTTTCGCCTGCCCAGGCGGGTCTTGAACCCGCGGGCTCAGGCAATCCACTCACCTCAGCCTCCCAAGGCGCAAGATTACAGGCTGAGCCACCGAGCCCGGCTTCAGAATAATATCTTATAAAGATTCAAATATTAAAATCTTATGACTCTAGTACACAGATACATCAACAGATTAATAGAACAAAAGAGAAAGTATATAAATACAGAAGGAAATGGAATATATGATAATGATGGCATTTAAAATCAGCAGGAGAAAGATGGACTATTAATTAAATGGAGTTGGGAAAATGGCTATCAAGACATAAAATAAAGTTGGTTACATTCTACTTACCTCATAACAAAATAAATTTCTGATGGGTCAAATTTTAAAAGAAAAAAAATTAAAATAATGAAACATAAGGAAGAAACCATGGAAGGATTTTCAAAGTACCCAAAGAGAGGTGAAGGCCTTTCTAAGTATGATACTACCCAGAAGTGGTAGGTAGTAAAAGAAAAACTTGATAAAATTGACCAGTTAGAAATGGAAAAAGTTTGTATGGCCAAGAAATAAAAACAAAAGCAAACAATCAGACAAACAGAATGGCATAAGAGAAGTCAAGACACTATAACCAAGAAAAAGTTTTGACATTTATAGCTAAGAGAAAGGACTATTCTTACTGTCTTGTAAAGAGTTTCTATATTTAGTAGAAAATTAGACAAAGTATATAAATAAATAATTCACAGAAAACGAAATATGGATTTTTTTAAAGCTGAGAACATGGCCTCAACTTCACTTGTAATAAAAGAAATGCATATCAAAATATTTTTTCATTGATCAGACTGATGAGTTCCATTTCTGGCCAAAACACAATAAGTCCAGTAGTACCACTGAAACCTCTGGAAAAAATGTTAAAGAAACAACTACCCAAGGACTCTGAAAAGTAAATAATGGCAGGTGGATTGGGCAGTGAACTAAAAACTTGAAGACAGACCAATATAGGAGTGGTGAAATTCCTGTTTCGTTTTTGTTTTTTCCCTCTACCTTGATCTGAGGACAGAACAAATTGGGAACTTTCAACCAGATACGAACAGCAAAAAGTCCTAGAGAAGCCTGCCCACAAGACTAGCAAGAAAGGCTGCTGCAAGTTAGAGAAAGACTGGAAATTTCTGATTGCTTTCTCCTCTCACTCCCTTGCTCTGAGGCCAGCCCCAGCCAGGGTGGTACAGTGACAAAACACCTAAGACCCTGAGAAAAAACCTGTCCTTCAATACAAAGGGTAAAGGGTATCAGGGCTCCTGGGAGCCAGAGAGAGCATGGAGGAAATTCTCAAAAGGAGAGAGGTAAAGAAAGGAATCCCCAGTTCTGCGCAGTGGTTTGCTGTGCAGCAATAGGTAATTGATACAGTAGTCCCCCTTATGCACAGTTTCACTTTCATGGTTTCAGTTACCTGCACTCAACCACAGTCCAAAAATATTAAATTGAAAACTCCAGAAATAAACAATTCATAAGTTTTAAATTGTGTGCTGTTCTGAGTAGTGATGAAATCTTGCACTGTCCCACTCTGTCCTGCCTGGGACGTGAATCATCCCTTTGTTAAGTGTAGCCATGCTGTAGGCTCTCCCTACCCATAAGTCACTGAGTAGCCTTCTAGGTTATCAGATGGAAAAACCATAGTAATTACAGGGTTCAATACTACCCATGCTTTCTGGCATCCACTGGGGTTATTGAAATGTATCCCTTACGGATAAGGGGGACTACTGTATAGGGATCTATATCATAAACTCTGGTCTACCATTTGTGTTGTCCAATGGATCTGTTGTACTTAACAGAAAGTTCTAATTTATTCATTGTGGAGATTAAATAAGATTGTCCAAGAGACAGGGACTTTTAATATTTCCACTCAAATTCTTTTACTAATTCTTCCAGCCAGAAAGTGAAATGATATGGAAGACAGCCATATGTCCAAGGGGTGAGAAGATAGGACAAGTGTAATTTAGAAACAAAAGCTCAATGAGTAATTAATGTCTAAATCTACTGAAGTTTATAAATGATTTGCCTTGATTTTCTGAAGAGAGAGAGCAAACACTTGGACATACTCACGCAGGACCCACTGAGGGATAGCCACATAAGGAATAGCCACATGTTGTGAACTGCCATGACAGCACAAGGGGTCTAGAAAGAACGACAAGCAGCCCCTCCCAAGTAATTCATCTTCTGCCTCTTTTTCCTAGCCTCCCTGCTTTCTGTCTAAAATCTATAAGACCCAGAGAAGGGGTAGAGAATGGAAGAGCTGACTAGTTTTCTCCTGCTACAGGTCTTCGAGGCATTGGTCTGGCCAGAGCTGGATGTACAGAGGCAGAAGAGGGTCATTCATTTTTTTTTTCATTCCGGGTTTCATTCTGGAATTATTCCTTGTCTACTATGGACTCAATGCTGCTCTAAGCAATGGGGACACAGTTATCCTAGGGACACAGTAATCCTCCATTATCTGCAGGGAATACATTCCAAGATCCCCAAGGATGCTTGAAACTGAGGATATTATGAACCTTATGTACATTATTTTTTCCCTATACATACATACCTATGATAAAGGTTAATTTATAAATTAGGCACAGTAAAGAATTAACAACAATAGCTAATAAAATAGGACAATTATAATAATATACTGTAATAAATGGTGAATGTGTTCTCTCTCTTTCTCTCTCAAAATATGTTATTGTTCAAGCCTCACCTACTTTTCAACCAGGGCAGTCTCTGGGTAACTAAAACCACCTAAAGCCAAACTGCTCATAAGGGGGAGAATACTGTATATCAGTAGACAAAACTGACAAAAATCCCTGCCCTTGTGAAACTTACATTCTAGGAAGACAGACTGATGATAAACAGAATAATATGACATTATAAGGCAATGAGTACTGTGGGAAGAAGAAATAGGAGAACAGGTAAGGAAATTATGGGCAGGGAGAACAGGCCTTAATAGGATGCTTAGAAAGGGCTCAGAAGTGAGATCAAAACTACAGTGAGGTACCACCTTTCCTCAGTCAGAATGGCCATTGTCAAAAAAAAAAAAAAAAAAATGGCCGGGCTCAGTGGCTCAGCCTGTAATCCCAGCATTTTGGGAGGCCGAGGTGAGAGGATTGCCTGAGCCCATGGGTTCCAGACCAGCCTGGGCAACTTGGTGAGACCTCATCTCTACAATGAATCAAAAATTAGCCAGACATGGTGGCACATGCCCATAGTTCCAGCTGCTTAGAAGGCTGAGGTAGAAGGACTGCCTGAGCTCAGTCGGTAGAGGCTGCGGTGGTAGTTGAGCATGCCACTGCACTCCAGCCTGGGCGACAGAGTGAGACTCCAACTCAAAAAAAAAAAAAAGATGTTAGCATGTATGTAATAAAAAGGGAACACTTAGACATGTTGGTGGGAATGTAAATTAGTAAACCTCTATGGAAATCAGTATGGAGATTTCTCAAATAACTAAAAGTAGATCTACCATTAGATCCAGCAATCCTAGTTCTTGGTATCTATCCAGAGGAAAAGAGGTCATTATACAAAAAAGATGCCTGCACTCACATGTTTAGCACAGCACAATTCACAAAGACATGGAATCAACCTAAATGCTCATCAACTGATCAGTGGATAAAGAAAATGTGAATATATACATATATATGTGTATATATATATATATTACACACATATAGCATGAAATACTATGCAGCCATTAAAAAAAATGAAATATCTTTTGCAACAACTTGGATGGAATTGGAGACCATCATCCTAAGCAAAGTAACAAAGGAACGGAAAACCAAATATCGCATGTTCTCACTTGTAAGTGTGAGCTAAGCTAAGGGTATGCAAAGGCATACAGAATGGTATAATGGACACTGGGGACTCAAAAGGGGGGATGGCAGGAAGGGAGGGAGGAATGAAAAGTCACCTATCTGGTATAGTGTGCGTTAGAGGGGGTGATGGGTACACTTAAAGCTCATTCCTCACCACTATACAATACATCCATGAAACCAAAAACCGTCTGTACCCCTAAAGCTATTGAAAGAAAGAAATAAGGAAAGAAGGAAAGAAGGCAGGAAGGCAGGAAGGAAGGGTGGGAGGGCACGCCTCAGGGAGAAGGTGAGATTGGAGCAAAGACTTGAGGGAGATGAGAAATTGAACCAAGCAGCTACCTGGAAGAATAGCTTTCTAGGCACAGGGAACACCTAGGGCAAAGACCCTGAGGTGGCAGGGTGTCCGTGAGTTCTAGGAAAAGCAAGGGGACCAGTGTGGCTGGAGAGGAGCAATTAAAAGATGTTTTCTGAGAGTTAGGGGAGGGGATGCTGGGAAACCCTATAGACCACTGTAGGGATTTGCCTTAGTTGGATGTGAGGTTTCGGTCATAAATAAGATTTGGGCTTTTCATCACTTGAAAATGAGCTATAATTAAAATAAGACTTGTTCTTGTAACTGAAAGCGACCAGAAAATTGGATTCTGGTCTTTAAAGGATGGAAAAGAGGGAAATGTAGAGGGGCGTACTCCTTTCCCAAGGAGGCCTGCTTCTCCCTTTTCCGGCCCGGCCTTTCCCGCCGCGGTCCCGATTCATTTTGATCCCGCGGTCCTCTCCCCTCCCCCCTCCTGGGCTCGCGTTACAGGCGACAACCCAGTTTGGCTTGCCCTTTGTCTCTCCTTACCGGTCTCGGTCCCCGCCCAGTGCGGCAGCCCAGCGACGCCCCGCCCCTCCCGCTGTGGTCCCGCCCCCACCTGGAGTGACAGCTTAGGGAGGCCCGCCCCTCCCGTCGGGTTCCGCCCCGACTCGGAGTGACAGCCCGCCGCGGCCCCGTCCCCGCCTGCGCGTTACTGCTTCTAGGCCCGGCCACGCCCAGCGCACCGCGGCGCCCGCCCCGCAGGCACGACCCGCCCCCGCACCGAGCTACCGCTCGCCCAGCCTCCGGGTGTCGCCTGCTCTCGGACCCGCCCCCGAAGACGTGGAGCGCCGCGGCGGCAGGTGAGTGGGTGAGAGGACCCCGACACCCTCGCTGTCCGCGGCACTGAGTACGCCCGGGTCTGTGCGGTGACGGAGTCCCGGCTGCTGCCGGCGGCGGGACGCCTCCGGGGACTCCTCCCGGCCGCCGCCTTTCCTTCTCGGGACGTCTCCGAGTGCTGGCAGTCCCGGGAATGGGGAAGTGGGACTGGGATGGGCGTGGAGGCTGGGGGCGGGGAGGAATGAAGGTGTTGCGGGGCGTGGCTGTCGCAGGTGGGGCCTGGGGAGGGCCGAGGCTTGGGGAGGGGATATGGGTCTGGGGGCGGGGGGGGTGGAGTACTAAAAGGAACGTGTTGAGGCCGAAATTTGGGGCTGATGGAGTCAGGATAGGGAGACATAGGGTCTCCAGAGCTTTGGGGGAGGAGGTATGAGTGGGGGTGAGGGACTCATACCTCCTCCCCACCGCCCCCAGACCCATATCCCCTCCCTCAGCCTCGGCCCTCCCCTTACCAATGGAGAAACATTGGGAAGGGCGCTTTGTGGAAGAACCAACTCCCTGGGGCGCACGATTCACGCTTCCCCCGGGCAGTTCCGGCACAGGGAGGGTAGCTGGAGCGAGCTTGCAGGATAACGCTTTTTCTCACATTGGAGTGATTAGACTAGGACGTGTACAATTTAATTAGATGCAAATCAAGGGCAGTGCCTGGGACACCTGAGAAATGTGGATAGGATGGGGTCTCCCCTACAGACTGCTTCTAATTTTCCTGGTGTCCTCATAGCACCACTATTGGTGAGCGCTGTCTTCTGTAAAACTCTATTCCAACAGATCAGCGTAAGGAGCCCCCGGGCTGAAGGCCCCCGGGCTGAAAAAGTACTGTTGAGGTTTATTTAGACTCAAGATCCAGTTGTATCATATTCCCTTAAGTCCTGCAGAGTGTAAATCTAATCCTGTGGGGTTTAAAATATTTAAATCTACTTTCAAATGTCTACTTTCAATTTAAAGTCACACTAACCTAGAGGTGTTATTCTAAGGGCCCATTCTGTGAGTAGGCCAAACAGTTTTAAATTAGCTTTGGAACATAGATCATCTATTCTGACCAGCTATTGCTGAAAGACTTGTAGAATTACAGATGAAGAATAAAATTTAAAAGATCTAATATAATGGAAGGGAATAGAAAAGACCTGGTAAATTGGAGTGTGTGTATGCACTTAAAAAAATCCAGTGAGGCCGGACGCGGTGGCTGAAGCCTGTAATCCCAGCACTTTGAGAGGCCAAGGTGAGGGAATTGTCTGAGCCCACGGGTTCGAAGAACAGCCTGGGCAACTTGACGAGACCTCGTTCATCTCTACAGTAAATGAAAAAATTAGCCGGGCATGGTAGCGCGCGCCTGTAGTTCCGGCTACTTGAAGGCTGATGCAGAAGGATCGCCCTAGCCCAGCAAGTCGATGTTGGAGTGGCCCCTGGCGTGCCACTGCACTCTAGTCAGGGAGATGGAGTGAGACTCCAACTCAAAAAACAAAAACAAAAAAACAAAAAAACACAGTGAAACTTTCTTTTCATTGAAGACAGAAAAGTTTAAGGATGAAAATTTAAATCCCCTGTAATTTTACTACCCCATTAGCATTTTGATGTATTTCCTCCTAATTTTTTTTATTTTTTGTGCATATAAATATGTACATATTGCATAATTGGGTAATACTATTATATTAATTTATATTTTGCTTTTTTCCCCACTTAATATTTTCTTGGCATTTTCCTGGATCACTATAAATTCTTCTTAAATATCTTTAAAAATGACTGTATAATCGTTCATTACACAGATTTATTCTTTCATCAAATATTAGAATTTCAACTGTGTCCTTAGTACTGTGCTTGTGTTGAAAATTCAGTGTTGCTCAAGATAAATGTATTTGTCCTGGGCTTGAATGATAGCTGTACTATATTAGTCTATTCCTCATTTGTTGTCTATCTAAATTGTCTCTGGTTTTTACTTTTATAAGCAAACACCTTTGTTTTTTAATGATTATCAACTCTGAATCAAAGTCTAGTGTCATATGTGAATCAAAAGCTATTATTTTTAGCTGGGTTTCTGTGTGTCTGTGTTAGAAAGAGGAAAATAGATACTTTTTTGGAAGAGAATCTTAAAAAAATTTTTTTTCTTTTGAAATAATTTTAGATTTACAAGAAAGCTGCAAAAATAATACATAGAATTCCCTTATACCCTTTACATAGCTTCCTCAAATGTTAACATTTTATTATAACCATGGTGCAATTTTTAAAACCAGGAAATTTACATTGATACAATTCTGTTAATAATAGACCTTATTCAAATTTCACCAAATTTCACTCATTAATATCTGGAATCTAATCCAGTATCCTACATTGTATTTAGTTGTTTTTTTTTCCCTAGTCTTATTTAGTCTTGGTGTCCTAAACGGAATGAATAGGTGCAGGCATGTGAAGTAAAGCAGGCTGGTTAGAAAGCATGCATGTTCCCTAAATTAATATTCAAAACTCCATGCCTTAAAAGAGGGTATTTATCTTCTTTTTCTATATAAGTAGACTACTGTTTGACTAAACCGTGTAACCAATAAGGTATCTTTTAATTACTTTTATATGCCATTTCTAAATCATCAAGGAGTTACAGAATAGAGGGAATGAGCCAAGTAAATTTTCTTATGATCTCTTTTGTTTGGCTATGAATCGGCAATGGGAATCTCTCAAAAACAGAATGCCAAATGCCAAGTCCTGTCTGGATATTTTGGAGAAAAGAGTAATGACCTTTGCTGTACTATGTGTGATGAACTTGTGAACAGAAAATCTGTGTCTTGGGAACCTCCCCAGTCCAGGGCAACCTCTCAGCTTCTAGAGCATTTTTGCTAAGAAACCACAATATGTTTTAGATGTTATTCCAGCCAAAACAAGCAAAATCTTGGCAGTATCCAGGGTAATGAGAGTAGATAGGAGGCATGAGTGAGAGAAGGAAATATTCTCATTTTGCCTGTTTGGTGAGTCCCTGGTGAAACTCAGCTGGGTGATTGTATGCATGATGGCCTTCTGTCAGTGCAACAGCTTATTAGACCTGGACCTGGGCTGTTGTAGCCAGGCTGTCATATCTCACCTCTCCTGTACCTCCCTGTGGAGTCTTGAGGCCATGGGGTTCCCAGACATATCCCCTCAGGGAGGGCCTCATCAGCTTCCTCATATGATCTGTATCTTTGAGAAACTAGTGAGGATGGACTGATGCAATGCTGATTTCCCACTTTCAAGTCTGTTTGCAACTTTCAGAGGTAGTTAGCTGCCCTAGGTCTCAAGGAGGGAGGCTTCCACAATATCTCTCATAAATAACTGAACTACTTGCCTGTAGGTAAGTGGTGTCCTGCATCTCAGGCCCTCTGGAGGTGGCCTGGTCCTTGTTTAGCTTGGCCCTTGGTTAGCCTGGCCATTAAAAATGCAGCTTGTCTCCTAAGGAAATCCTCCTCATCTTGAGGAGTGTGGCCCTTCATTCTTCTCATACTGTAGTGTTTCCTGGTCTGCTTTGTGACTGAGAATAGTTTCATAATTTTGGTTCTTGCTTCTCCTGGAGTCTGTGCATTGCCTTCTTTTTTTTTTTTTGAGTTGGAGTCTCCCTCTGTCACCCAGACTGGAGTGCAGTGGCCGCTCCCGGCCACCGCAGCCTCGACCTGCTGGGCTCCGGCGATCCTTCTGCCTCAGCCTTCCAAGTAGCTGGATTTACAGGCGCCCGCTACCACGCCCGGCTATTTTTTTTTTAAATTTATTGTAGAGATGAGGTCTCGCCAAGTTGCCCAGGCGGGTCTCGAACCCGCGGGCTCAGGCAATCTACTCACCTCAGCCTCCCAAAGCGCGGGATTACAGGCTGAGCCACCGAGCCTGGCTTGCATTACCTTCTTAACCTTTGAATTTGTAATCATTCCATTGACTTTTTTTTCTTTACCCAAACTCAGGAAAAGAATAAAGAATCCATTGTTCTTTTCCTGATCCTTGTTAAAATAACTTCTTCCTCCCATCTTCCCCTTACCCCTCCATGGTGAATTCATAGCGTGTTTCTCTGCATCTCTTTACCATCATGGTCAGGATTTACCTCTGATTCAGTAGCTAATGTAAAAGTGATTCAGTAGCTAATGTAAAAACCACATGAATCTAATACATTTGTAGGTCTCTCTTTGGCTCTGTGTGCAGTTCAACACGAGAAAAAAGAACAAAATTTGGGATAGCCATCTCTTGATTTCATGCCCCGGGGCCTATGTGGAACCTGGCTGCTCTGTGTCTTGTAGTCAATGCTGACTGCTGTCCTTGCTGACGGTATTGATTAAAGGGAGAAATTGGCTGCACTAGCAGAAATCATTCTACCCTCTATTGCTCAGGAAGTCTGTATGTTGAATTATTGTTTCTTTTTAGATTGGTCCCAGCCACACCTGCAGTAATTCTGAAAACCTTCATGTCCCCATCTGGTATTTTGGGTCCACTTTTTCATCTAGTGTGCATGGTAATGGTAGAGCAAACTCTCATGAAGACCTGCTGGTGAAAGATTGCAGAACTCAGTTTAGGCCAAGGCTGCCATGAGGCTTCTTATTTCCACCCCTGTCCACCTTGTGCTTGATCTTCATCCCTTTTGGCCAGCTAGTGGGAGAAGTGGACCGGAGCAGGTCTGGACTCCACTGGCCAGTGAACTGCAAGATGAATATCCCGCTGCATGCAGAACAGATAGGGCAGGAATCCCCCGAGGAGAGGGCATCCCAGAGGTGCTACTGTACAGTGACAGGAATGCCCTGAGGAGAGGACATACTCATGTGGTGACAGAAAATTATTTTTTATTTTTATTTTTTTGGAGTTTCACTCTTGTCGCCCAGGTTGGAGGAGTACAGTGGCACACTCACAGCCACCACAGCCTCGACCTGCTGGTTAGGCGATCTTTCTGCCTTAGCCTTCCTTGTACCTGGAACTACAAACACATGCCACCACGCCTGGCTCAGAAACTTCTTGAGCAGAGGACATCCCTGGCTGGGGTTATAAGAATAGAGAGCGTACAAGTGGTGGAAGAGGTGGTTTGCTTCTTAAGTAATCTGGCCTGCATGTACACTGTGGTCCAGTGGATGGTGCAAGTACAGAGCGCTGAAACAGGCGCAAAAAGAGCAGAGTTGGTCTGATGTTACTATGTCCCTGCAGTGTTGAAAGCTCCAAGAGCATCCTATGTCCTGGAGCCTTAAAGGGGCCAAATTTAAGGCTTAGCAGCCTGTCTTCCCCGTGGTTCTCTTATTGCTTGAAGCAGAATCCAAGCAATGCTGGCACTTGTGTTAGTCTTGAGATTTTCATTGAGCTGAAGCAGCTGCATCGTTATAGCAAGGCCAGTGTTATTCCTGGTGATGAGGCTGTAATGGACTTTAACTTTATTGGCTGGTAAGTTTACAAAAAGGAAAAATAGGGTCATCTTCAGATGGCATGGTGTTCAAAGAGCGGTGGATTTCAGGTCTGTCCTTGTTAACATGATATAGTAAGGGACTAACCGACCCCCAAGGCTCCTTCCGCTCCAAAAACTCCATCATTGTCCAGCTCCTGTGGAGCTTTTGGCAGTTTTCTGGATAACAGCTGTATAGTAGGTGATATGCTTAGGTACTGATCCTTTTATTTCATATCTTGCTGAACAGAAGGCATTTCACTGTTAGTTAACCTTTACTCAGAACAAAATAACTTTTAAGGCTTTTATATGAGGTTAGCATGTTTTTTTTTAACCTGGTGAATAGAGCAAAATATCTTGTTTTATAAAATTTTTAAATATTATTTGGCCTTAGCTAAAGTGTATGTTTTACATTTACTATTGAAAATGCGAGGCTTCTGTATTATTTTACAAACACACAGCCACTTTTTTAGGATAATAAAAAATATTTTCCTATTAAAACTCAAATTAAAAAATGTAAAGAAGAAAGTAAACATCATTCTAAATCCTACTACCTGGGAGAAGCAACTTAGAGAAATATATCTGACTAGTCACTGATGCATTTTTCTTTTTGTTTATTTGTTATTTTTTTACTGATGCATTTTTTTGTTCATATTCACTATAGCCTGATACATGTGTATACATACATGTAATTAAGGATATAGGTTCTGGTGTCAGGCTGTTGGGTTCTGAATCTCAGTGCTCCTGTTTGCTACTGTGGGATGCTGGACAAGCTATTTAACCTCTTAAACTTAAGTTTTCTCATTGGTAAAATGCAAGCATTAAGCTTTCTTTTTTAAGGGGTTGGTATGAGGTTTAAATGAACATAAAACGAGCCGGGCTCTGTGGCTCAGCCTGTAATCCCGCGCCTTGGGAGGCTGAGGTGAGTGGATTGCCTGAGCCCGAGGGTTCGAGACCTGCCTGGGCAACTTGGCGAGACCTCATCTCTACAATAAATCAAAAAAATTAACCAGGCGTGGTAGCTCGTGCCTGTAGTTCCGGCTACTTGGAAGGCTGAGGCGGAAGGATCGCCGGAGCCCAGCAGGTCGAGGCTGCAGTGGCCGGGAGCATGCCACTGCACTCCAGTCTGGGCGACGGAGTGAGACGCCAACTCAAAAACAAAAATGCTCCATCATTTTATTCATATCATTTTTCCCCTCCCACAAACTTGCTTGGCTATTATGTTTATTGTGAATCTTTTTCATTTGGTTA
>CAUYQG010157166.1:0-12105 GCA_963574415.1 Tarsius wallacei | reverse complement strand
TGATTTCATTGAGCAGTGTTTTGTAGTTTTCATTGTAAAGATTTTTCAGTTTTCTGATTAGGAAGATACCAAGGTATTTCATTTTTTTGTGGCTACTGTGAATGGAATTGTGCTTTTTATTTGGGTTTCTGTTTGTTTATTGTTGGTGTATAGGAATGCGATGGACTTTTCACATTTATTTTATACCCTGAGACTTTGCCAAAGTCCTTTATCAGTGCAAGGAGGTTTTTGACAGATTCTCTTGGGTTTTTGAGGTATAGAATCATGCCGTCTGCAAAGAGGGATAATTGACTTCCTCTCTTCCTATTTGAATACCCCTGATTCCCTTCTCTTGTCTGATAACTCTAGCTAGGACTTTCAATACTATGTTAACCGGAGGGACAAGATTGGGCATCCTTGTCTTGTTCTGGTTTTCAGGGGAAATGGTTCCAGTTTATGTTTGTTTAACAGTATGTTGACTGTGGATTTCTTGTAGATGACTCTTACTATTTTGAGATATGTTCTATTTATGCCTAGATGCTTGAGGGTTTTTATCAAGAAGGCGTGCTGGATTTTATCAATATTTTTTTTGTGTCTAATGATAGAATCATGTGGTTTTTGTCTTTATATCTGTTGATGTATTTAATTATGTTTATGGTCTTGCGGATGTTGAACCAGCCCTGCGTCACAGGAATGAAGCTTGCTTAGTCATGGTGGATGATTTTTGAGCTGTGTTGTGGGATTCTGTTTGCTACAATCTTGTTGAGAATTTTAGCACTATGTTCATCAAGGATATTGGCCTGTAGTTCTCTTTCTTTGTTGGATCTTTACCTGGTTTGAGTATCAATGTTATATTAGCTTCATAAAATATTTTGGGGAGAGTTCCATCTTTCTCGATTGCTTGGAATACTTCCAATAAGATTGGTATCAGCTCCTCCTTATATATTTTGTAGAATTCTGCAGGAAAGTCATCTGGTCCAGGTCTTTTTTTTTTTTTTGTAGGTAGTTTTCTTATGGCATAGTCAATTCCCTGGGTTGTTATTGGTCTATTTAGGCTCTCAATATCTTCTTTTTTCAACCTGGGGAAGTTGTGTGATATCAGAAAGTCCTCCATTTTCTTTAGGTTTTCAAGTTTGTTTCCATCAGGTATACATAGTAATGTCTGAAAATCTTTTGTATTTCTTCGGGGTCTGTTGTGACTTGATCTTTTGCATTTCTGATTGTGCTTATTTGGGCTTTTTCTCTCTTTTCTTGGTCAGTCTAGATAGTTGTCCATCAATCTTGTTTATCCTTTCAAAAAACAGTTGTTTGTTTCATTGATTATTTGTATTATATTTTTTTTGTCTATGTCCTGAATCTAGGCTTTTATTTTGGTAATCTGGACTCTTCTGGATTCTTCTGCTGAAGTTAGGATTTTAGTGGTCTTGCTTTTCCAGTTTCCTTAGGTGATTTGTGAGGCTTTTAACTTGTGATCTTTCCATTTTCTTCTTGTGTGTTCATAGAGATATAAATTCCCCTCTTATGACTACTTTCATGGCATCCCAGAGATTTTGGTAAGATGTTTCTTCATTTTCATTTGTTTCTAGGTATCTTTTAATCTTCGTTTGATTTCCATGTCGACCCAGGAGTTGTTTAGCATCATGCTGCTTAGTGTCTATGTCTTTGTGGGTTTGGGGATAACTTTGTTGTTGTTGATATTTATTTTTATTCCACTGTGGTCTGAGAAGGTATATGGCAGAATTTCAAACTTATGAAATTTGTTTATGCTTGATTTATGACCAAGGATGTGGTCAATCTTAGGATATGTTCCATGTGGTAATGAGTAGAATGTATATTCCATGGTTGTTGGGTGGAGTGTTCTGTAGGTGTCAATTAAGTCCATTTGGTCAACCATCACATTGAGGTTCCAGATCTCCTTGTTGACTTTCTGTCTTGATGATCTGTCTAGGGTTGTTAGTGGGTGTTTAAATCCCCAGCTATGATAGTGTTAGAGTCAGTATCTTTTTAAGTTTACCTAGAAGCTGCCTTATAAAAGTTGGTTCTCCTATGTTGGGAGCATATATGTTTAGGATGGATATTCTTACAGAAATTATAACTGGAAAAAGAAAATGAAAAGTGGAACTGGAGATTCAACCAAGAACAGTTGACTCTCAAATAATGTGAGGTTAACGATGCTGACCCCTTCAGTCAAAAATTCACATATAACTTTGATTTCCCCCAAACTTTACAACCTACTGTTAACTGGAATTTATCAGTAACATAAACAGTAGTTTAACACACATTTTTTATATTATATGTATTATGTACTGTATTCTTACAATAAAGCTAGAGAAAACCATGTTATTAAGAAAAACATAGGAGAAAATATATTTACTGTTCATTAAGTGCATCATCATAAAGATCTTCATCCTTGTCATCTTTACATTGAGTAAGCTGAGGAGGAGGGGAAGAAGGAGGGGTTGGTCTTGCTGTCTCAGGAATGAAGGAGGCGGAAGAGATGGAGGTGGAAGAGGTGGCAGGAGAGGCAGCACTTGGTGTAACTTTATGGAAACACATGCAATCTCTGACTTTCTTTGCTTTTTCATTTCCTTATACATGTTTCTATATGGCACCAATCCTCCTTTCATCGTTTGCTTTAGTTTCAGTGCCTGAAACATAGAAGGGTCTATGTTGTGAAAGAAGTAAAAGGCAGTCTAGGATAATTGGAACCCTTCTGCCAGATTGTCTACTGTCCATTTGTTTCATGGCACTGCATCTTCTAGGTCTTCTTCCTTATAGCCTGGCACTGGTTTGGAAGCACTCATCTCTATCAAGCCATCTTCTCTGGTGTAGTGTCCATTGGTGCTTGAGTTTTTCCAAGATCTGTATCTAGAAACTCCACCTCCCTACCTTTTTTGGGGCCTCATCCACAATCTTTTTCATGATTTCCTTGATTGGTTCTGTCATTTATCCTGTGACGTGATGTGCAACATCTGGACACAGATTTCTCCAGCAGAAATTTATGTTTTGGGCTTGATGGCTTTCACAGCTTTTTCTATAACGATGACATCTTCAATGATGTAATCCTTCCAGACTTTTATGGTGTTCTCTCTGTTTTCTTCCATAGCGTTGACAGTCCTTTCCAGAGTACCATGTATAATGAGCTTTAAAATTCTCTATGAACCCTTGATCTAGAGGTGGAATTAGAGACATTGTGTTTGGGGGCACAAGTAGACCTCTTTGATGCCTTCAGTATTGAGCTCAGGGTGTTCTGGTAGGCCAGGGGCATCGTCCAATATCAAAAGAGCTTTAAAAGGCAGTCCTTTATTGGCAAGGTAATTCCTGACTTCAGGAACAAAGGCATCGATGGAACCAATCCAGAAAAAGCGTTCCTGTTGCCCATGTCTTTTTGTTGTACAACCAAAAGACTGGCAGCTGTATTTATCTTTTCCCTTCAAGGCTTAGAGCTTAACAGCTTTATAGATAAGGGCAATCCTGATCATAAATCCGATTGCATTTGCACAAAACAGTAGAGTTAATCTATCCCTTCCTGCCTTAAATCCTGGTGCTTGCTTCTCTTCCTTACTAATAAGATGTCCTTTGTGCATTTTTTTTTTTTCTTTACCCAGATTAGGGCACTCTGGTCTGCACTAAAAACCTGTCCTGGCAGATACTTTTTTTCTCCTCAGTGATTTTCTTAAATGGCATCTGGAAACTCGTCCACTGCCTCCTGGTTGGCAGAAGCTGTTTCTCCTGTTATCTTGATATTTTTTTAAGCCACAGCTCTCTCTGAAATGATGTAACCATCCTTTGCTGGCATCAAATTCTTCAGTTTTAGATCCTTCACCTTCCTTTTGCTTTGTCAAAGGTGAAGTCATTATATGATATTAATGTGTAGGTGTGCAATTTTATAGCAATTCTGTCCCTACATAAAAGTCACATTTTCAATACAAGATGATAAAAGTATTTTGCAAAAAGTGCACTTCACTCCTGCATCACTAGCAGCACTTCATATGGTTCCATGGTGTTAAGGTCTGCAGTATTGCACTAAACATGATGAAAACTACACAAGAACCTTCATAGCTCACCCAATATGCAATTTACTGGTGAGATAATTGCTCATGCAGAGCTGATCGGCACCACATGATGTGTTTTAAGTGGACACCTGGCATACTTGAGCTCACCGCAACAGAAGCAGGAGGTAGCTGTGAAATTATTATGGTCAAGTTAATTTTTTTTTTTTTTTTTGAGTTGGCATCTCACTCTGTTGCCCAGGCTGGAGTGCAGTGTCGTGCTCATGGCCACCTGAGCATCAACCTGGGCTCTGACAATCCTTTCACCTCAGCCTTCCAAGTAGCCAGAACTACAGGTGCACGCTACCATGCTGTGCTAATTTTTTGATTATAGAGACGAGGTCTCACCATGTTGCCCAGGCTGGTCGTGAACCCATGGGCTCAGGCAATCCACTCACCTCGGCCTCCCAAAGTGCTGGGATTACAGGCTGAGCCACTGAGCCCGGTCTGGTAAAGTTAATTTTACACGGTTAGGTTTTTTTACTTTCCTAAGTCCCAGCATATGCAGTTATGATAGAATACTGCATCTTTACACCTGTTTACATTTCTCTCACCTTTGGTGCCATATATGGTCTGGGCTTGCATGCATAAATTCTGATACATTTTGATGTTTTTAATAGATTTGCATATGTTTTATAGTAGTAAATGATAGACTAGTATCTGTATGTATTGTACACATTCATGACATACCTAACATCTTAATTTTTTTTCATATGTCTATGTTACGTGGTTCAGCTGTGGGCTTTCTCAAGTTGTCACAAATCTCCAAATTTTCCAATCTACTTATTGAAAAAAATTTGGCTGGGAGGTGTGCATTTTATAGCAATTCTGCCCCTACATAAAAGTCACATTTTCAACACAAGATAATAAAAGTATTTTGCAAAAAGTGCACTTCACTTTTGTAACCCCAGCACTTTGGGAGGCTGAGACAGGAGGATTGCTTGAGTCCAGGAGTTCGAGACTAGCCTGGATAATGCTGCGAGACCTCGACTCTATCAACTAATAAAAAAATTAGCCGGTGGTGCATGCCTGCAGTCCCAGCTACTTGGGAGCCGAGGAAAGAGGATTGCCTGAGCTGTGCTCATGCCACTGAACTCCAGCGGGTAAGAGTGAAACCGCGACAAAGAAAAAAACAAGTCCTTATATAAGTGGATGTGTAAATAGGCCTGTGTGTCTCAAACCTATGTTGTCTAAGGGCCAACTGTACATAACTACATGGAGATAGAAAATTACAGATGTCAAGAAAACTTATGTCCAGATGTGATCTCAAACAATGTCCTTATACACATATTCTACAAGAACAAGTCAGAAGGAAGAAAAGAAACAGTCAAGTTGTCTGGTTGTAATGAGGTTATACTGTTTTAATCATGCCCCATGTTCCTTTGTTTACTATTTTTTACTTCAGTGGAAGCATAAATAATACCTAGTTGGGTGATCCTGGGCAAATTTACCTACTTCTTCATTGGTGAAATGTGGGTAATTATACCTGCATGACAGAGTTGACCAGATTAAACTAAATAATGCATATAGAATGCTTATCACAGATCCTTATATGTACTAAAAGGACAGTAGCTGACATTTTGCTATCTCATTTTGCCATGGCTGTTATTTTTGTGAGTAGTCTCTGTAAATCAACATATTTAATATCTTTTCTCTCAGATTACCTCAGATTCTGTACCATACTCAGGTGGATCTGTGCTTAGAAAGACAATATGGCATCAAGGATATTAGAAAGCTTAAAGTAACCTGACACAGTTACTCACACCTGTAATCCCAGCACTCTGGGAGGCCAAGGCAGGATTGCTTGAGCCCATGAGTTTGAGATCAGGCTGGGCAACATGGCATGACCTCATCTCTACAAAAAAATCATTTGGGCCTGGTGGTGTGCACCTGCAGTCCCAGCTACTTAGAAGGATCGCCTGAGCCCAGGAAGTTGAGGCTGTGGTGAGCCATGATTGTGTCACTACACTCCAGCCTGGGTGGCAGAGTGAGAATCCAACTCAAAAAGTACATAAAAAGTATTGACACTTTCCCTCAAAATTCCTTCTGATGCTTCAAATATACATTTTTATCTCTAGCTTATAAAGAGCAATAATTACTTCATTGCCTGATTGTAGCTTCATTAAGAATCTTATTTTTGGATCAAGGCTTAGACTTTAAATTCTTATAAATGCTCATGGTCTTTTTTTTTTCTGTCTGCTCCTTCTGAGACATCATGGCCTTTTCTTCTATTTACTTCTACCATTCTTACTTATATGAGCTTTTCTTTAAGTGACTTGAATCTCTAAAAATCTCGAAGTTTGTTTATTTAATCATGATTATGTGTTTACTACATGCTAAGCACTGTGCTGGGGATTCTAGTTTGAGTAAGAAATGGCTTCTGTTTTCAGGAAGCTACTGTCTACTGCAGATGTGATACTGTCACTGTTGTTCAAAGCACTAGAGTCATCTTTAGCTTTGGACGTTTCCCTTAAGTCTTGTCTTTCAAATGTTTCATTTAATGTACTGCTGAAACTTTTTACTTTCACAATCCTCAGTGTTCATACTTTAGAAAGTGAAGATTGGCCGGGCGTGGTGGCTCACGCCTATAATCCTAGCACTTTGGGAGCCCCGAGGTGAGAGGATTGCCTGAGCCCACAGGTTCAAGACCAGCCTGTACAAATTGGTGAGACTTCATCTCTACAATAAATCCAAAAATTAGCCAGGTGTGGTGGCACACACCTATGGTTCCAGCTACTTGAAAGGCTGAGGCGGAAGGATTGCCTGTGCCCAACAGGTTGAAGCTGTGGTGGCCATGAGTGTGCCACTGCATTCCAGTCTGGGCAACAAGAGTGAGACTCCAACTCAAAAAAAAAAAAAAGTGGTTTTAGCACAGTCATTAAGGAAAAGTGAGGGTTGGTTAGAATCATGACTCCATGATTTCCTGTGTGGCCTTGGGTGGGAAACTCCTTTGTGATCAACTTCTGTTGTAAAGTAGATGAGTCATTATACACCAAGTTCTGTTGTAAAGTAGATGAGTCATTATACACCAAGTGGTTAGAATGGCGACTGGCATACAGTTGGTGTTTAATACATGTTAGGTACTATTATTATTACTGTTACTAGTTTGTTTATCAAGACAGTAGAAACAGTCTAAATCTGATTTGGGGGATTAATTATTTGTAGTTGCTGTTAGTCCTTACAGTATAATGTCTCAAAGATGCAGGCTTTCAGTGCTAAGTAAATACATTTATTACTATTAAAAAACTTTAGGTCTGTTTTTAATAAAGAATTTCCAAGTGACGTGAACTTAAGAGGGGAGGGTTGCCAGGAGTTAAGAGAGTACACACAAAAGCAAAATCAGGAAGGAGAGAAATAAGACTGTCTGAGGAAAGGGACACCCTCTGTGACTTAGCCTATATTCTTGCCTTTAACATAAAATTTCCTGGGTTGAAATATGGGGTTCTTTGATATGGATAACCCCATATATATTTAAATTAAATACTAAATTTATTTTTAAATCTCTGAAAACTGTTACATAATTATGGCTTATATTTAAGTTCATGAGAATTATGCAGGCACTTTAGAACTTGAGAGCATCTTCTCAGAATCTTAATGAAAATTAACCTAGATAAATAAAATTGTGAAAGCAAAAGAAAATCTGACTTCTATTACAAACACTAAACAAAAATTTTTGTCCAGAAGAGGTATAAACATTTTTACTTATGGTAGCTGTTTCTTTAAAATTATCAAGAGGCAAACAGTGGCAACAGGTTTATTTCAGCTTTATTTAAAAATTTAAATTTCCAAACGAAATAATGTGATATGATGCATAAGAATACAATCAAAGCAACAACCTAATTCATTTTTCGAGTGTGCTCAAGCCTCCAGGCACCAGTCAGATACCGAAGTCGTATAAAAAGTAGGTCCTTGCCCATTTGTAGCCAGCTCCAAAATGGAACTAACTTAGAACCTGTGATTGAAAAATAATTAAAAATAAATTAATGTAAATAAATTCAGAATATATATCAGTTTAAAACTCTATTTAGAAGTCTGTCTACGTGACTTTTGTGAGCTTCTAGCACCTTAATTTTACTTATATCATGGAAAAAAACCCTAAAAATTTCAAAGCTAAAGTGAGTGGTTTAAAAAGAAAAGAAAAAACCTGAAAGTGAAATGACCCTTGGGAGGATCTGAACTGAGAACACTTCCCAAGGCTCCACTATGGGGAAGAAGGCCTGCAGATGGAGGGTTCTAGGAATGCTGAGTAAGAATCACCCATCAAGTGCTGGTTAAGGAAAAATAATAATTACATACCTAAGATACAGCTAACTGATGAATACAGTTATTTCCACATATGAGTCCAATCTTAATGGTGAAAAATAAAGTTTATGGCCTATTAAGACAATTTTATCCAGAAGTCTGTCTCAGGCTACAGAGGAATACCAGCCTAACTCCATCCTGGGTCCACAGATCACAGCAGATTCTTATAATACTATACCTGCATATCAATAGATATCAGGAGGAAGTTTTAACATTTCATTACTGTTTTAATTATGCTTTATTTTCAAAGAAGACCTTTTTTATTGCCATGAATTTATATGGCAGCTTTCTTCTGAAAACACTACCACCAAAGTACTCTGTAGAAACTAGCCTTATTCTGTATTATTATCATTATTATTATTATTGTTATTATAATTTCTTTTTTGAGTCAGAGTCTCACTCTGCCACCCAGGCTGGAGGGCAGTAGCACGCTCACGGCCACCACAGCCTTGACCTGCTGGGCTCCAGCGATCCTTCCGCCTCAGTCTTCCAAACAGTTGGAACTACAGGCATGCGCCACCACGCCCGGCTAATTTTTTGATTTATTGTAGAGACGAGGTCTTGCCAAGTTGCCCAGGCTGGTCTAAAACCCATGGACTCAGGCAATAATCTCGCCTCTGCCTCCCAAAGTGCTGGGACTACAGCAGTGAGCCACAGTGCCTGGCTTACTCTGTATCATTAATCGGGGAACAAATATCTTTATTCCACAAATGAAGAAGTGGAGGTACTGCCAACTCACACTACAACATAACTATCTCCATAATGCAAGTAAGCAAATGACATGAAAAAACAATTTTTACTTTCCCCACTTCAGCTTCCCATAGAGTCTATGCCGGACAGAGGCCAACACAGACAGCTCAGCAGAGTTGATCATTACACCCTGGGGGTCCTTCACCTGCTTCCCAATCCCCTTTGATTCTTGGCCACTACTGGGGAGATAGATAAGTTTCTGTAAATTCAGGTGGATTCAGCAAGACACCAGAACGTTTAATTCATTCTAGCCTACATAGTTTGTAATCTTGAGACTGGCTCTTAAACTTTTTCTGTCCCTGAACATCTGAGGTTACAGAGCAACAGTAGCTTATTGCAACAGTGACTCCCAGAGAGGGCCATGCTCACTTTGAAAAATCTCCAGCTGATTATGTTAACTGCCACCATGAATTAATTTAGGTTCACCACGCTAATGTAAGTAAGCAGAAGAAGAACTAGAATATATTTTAAATCTTATACAGCCAGAGTTTTCTAAGCTTTTCTGAACAGGAATTACTATGATTTATGATAGATTTTAAATTACTAAAGAGTTCAGAGATCTTTACATTTCTAGATATACATATAGATAACAGTTTAAAAATGGCTCTGAAGTGACTATGGACATTTGGAGTAAAAACAATTATTATTTCTTATCCAGCCTTGCACAGTGGTTTGTAGGTAGTCAGTAGCCACCTAGTGACCACAAAAGACGATGAAATGATGATGCAAACAATAAAGTTTATCTCATAAGACTATCAACCTTGCTTCTAACCTCAGGTCACCATGACCCTGCCTACTGAAGGAGGTTTTATTAAAGTTTCTTCACCGGGGCCTACTGAAGGCCCCCAGAAGAGACTGAAAAAATATAAAAGGCAGCATGACAGATGGAAGGTACTACTCGTCAATAATCTCTGTAGCACTGGCTCCAACCTTGGATTCAAGACATCCGAGAAGGCCTTGATGAGGGCAGCGGGGAGAATATCAAAGCCAGCTGACTTCACTGGACAATTGTATTATCTGACTAAAGATCATTCTAAAAAGAAACAATATATACTCACCTTCAATTTCGGTCCAGTTGACAGCAATTTCTGCTATTGGAATTTTGAAGAACTGTGCTATGTAGAGCAGTTCTACATCAAATGCCCTAAAATAGAAAACATATTGACATTATTTTTAAAAAGGCAAATAAAGCACAATTATATCTACACTTGGCATGTTTTCAAGACGCTTACATGGCAGATGTAAAGCTTATACTGTAAAACTGAACATGAGATTCACAGAGGTCAAATAATGAAAAGCTGAGTAGTTTCTGAAGCTTCAAGGCAAATAAGATTATTTAGTATGTCACTGCATAACATTTAAGTGAGAAACACTATTTCTATCACAACTCAGAAACTCTCAGAAGTAAAAACAGCCTTGTAGGTTCCAATAGAAAATTTAATCCTGGAAATTTTCAAGATTGATGGTTTTCAATCCCAGCCTTAATGAGATCAAATTACAGAAATGACAGCATTTTCAAGTGATTCAGAGAGCTGATAAAATAGAATTCTGTAGTCTAGGCAACATAGTGAGACCTCATTTATACAAAAAATAAAATTAGCCAGACATGGTAGCGCATGCACACCCGGCTACTTGGGAGGCTGAAACAGGAGGACTGCCTGAGCCTAGGAGGTCAAGGTTATACTGAGCTGTGATGGTGCCACTGCACTCCAGCCTGAGTGATAGAGTAAGGCCCCGATTCAGAACCAAAACCAAAGCCAAAAAACCCGCAGAATTCTGAGAAGCTCTAGGAGAGAATGTTCTTGTTCACTATAGAGCTGCTTGGTTATTTTCTCCTACCACCAAAGGATCACAGTCTCTTTTCTAATACAGCATCCCTGGGGTCTTGTCTTTTCCTTTTCCCTTCCATGTGCTGTCCTGGACAATATAGTACTGGCAACTGATGAAAGTGAAAGATACTTTAGTCTGAAATGTTCTTTGGGTATAACTAGATACATATATAGAAATGAGATACGCTTTCCTGTTATTTATACTACCACACACTATTAAAACCTTTTTCAGTCTAACTCCCCAGTTCATCCTTTCTTCTGCTCACAAAAGTCTTTCTTAAAGCTCCCTCTGGCCAGGCACGGTGACTCAGCCTGTAATCCCAGCACTTGGGGAGGCCGAGGCGAGGGGATTGCCTGAGCCCTGGGGGTTTGAGACCAGCCTGGGCAACTTGGTGAGACCTCCTCTCTACAAGAAATCACAAAAATTAGCCAGGCATGGCGGTGGGTGTCTGTAGCTCCAGCTACCTGGAAGGCTGAGGTGGAAGGATCGCTTAAGCCCAGCAGGTCGAGGCTGACACTGCACTCCAGCCTGGGCGACAAGAGTGAGATTCCAATTAAAAAAAAAAAAATAGAAACTCCTTTTCAGTCAGCCCCTTGGTTTAGGTCAAATCTGCTTTCCCCAAAGGTTCTTAATTCCGATTCAGGTGTTTTTTTGGATTCTGCTCACCAAAATTTCTATAATCTAGTTGCTTCTTTCACTGGCATTAAGTTCAGGAAGAAAAAGCACCACCTCCCATTAAATCTTTTTCATGCTCTTTAAATTGTCTAAAGTCCTTGGCTGTTTTGCTTTCATCCTTGAGTCAGAAAGCCCCCAGTTTCTAGGATGCGTGGAGCACAGTCCAAACTTCCAGGCTTGATTGTGAAATGCTAATTAGCACGGACAAGAAATGCCTAAAACCCACTTATATTTGAGACTACTCAAATCTGGGAGTTTTGTTTAGTCATGATGCTATTACCATTCATTATGCAACTAGTTTAAATTCCAAGAATTTAGATCATTCAACCTGAAAATGACTTTTTTCTTATCCTAATAAAATATTTAGTTAAGATGACAAAACCACCTACAAAAGTGGGTTCTCTGTGTTTTAAAAAGGATTACGAGGCGGTACTGGCAGTAGTGGGAACCTGCCGGGCGAGAGGGGCACACCTCATCAAGGGTACCCACATAGTGAACATTTGCATACCTAACCCTG
>CAUYQG010157162.1:0-12590 GCA_963574415.1 Tarsius wallacei | reverse complement strand
TTGGGAGGCTGAGGTGAGTGGATTGCCTGAGCCTGCGGGTTCGAGACCCGCCTGGGCAAGCAAGACCTCATCTCTACAATAAATAAAAAAATCAGCCGGGCGTGGTAGCGCGCGCCTGTAATTCCAGCTACTGGGAAGGCTGAGGCGGAAGGATCGCCGGAGCCCAGCAGGTCGAGGCTGCGGTGGCCGGGAGAGGCCACTGCACTCCAGTCTGGGTGACAGAGTGAGACTCCAACTCAAAAAAAAAAACAACAAAAAAAAACTGTCAATATACTTTGTACTGAAAGTGTTATTTCATTGTCCTCTATAAAATTTTTAGATTATCAAGGACTACTTTTAAAAACAATTTTATTTAGATATAATTTACATACCATACGATCTACCCATTTAAAGTGTACAATCCAGTGGTTTTTTCTTTTTTGAAAAGTATAGACATATTGGGTACAAGTCAGAATTAGCTACACAAGCAGGCTTCATGCAGGTGAAGTCTGGACCTCCAACTGGCCTTCACTTCCTCTGGTTTAGGACCAGGTACCCTTTGTGATGCTATATGCTCCCTCCCTTCAATCCAATGGTTTTTAGTATATTCACTGATATGTGCAGTTATCACTGTTAGTTAATTTTAGAACATTTCCATCACTTCAAGAGGAAAGCCTGTTCTTTTAGCTATCTCCCCCATCTCTGCCTTTTTCTATCCCCAGCCCTAAGCAACTAATACTCTACTTTCTGTCTTCATAGACTTCCCTATCCTGGATTTTCATTAGAATGAAATCATATAATATGTGGTCTTTTGTGAATGGCTTGTTTCACTTAACATAGTGGGGGTTTTTTCGTTTGTTTGTTTTTTGAATTGGAGTCTCACTCTGCTGACCAGACTGGAGTGCAGTGGCACACTTGACCTGCTGGGCTCAGGCTATCCTTCTGTCTTAGTCTTCCAAGTAGCTGGAAATACAGATGCATGCCATCACATCCAGCTAATTTTTGATTTATTGTAGAGATGAGGTCTTGCCATGTTGCCCAGGCTGGTCTTGAACCCATGGGCTCAGGCAATCCTCTTGCCTCTATCTCCCAAAATGCTGGGATTACAGGTGTGAGCCACTGTGTCTGGCAACATAGTGTTTTCAAAGTTCATTCATCTTGTAGCATATATCGTACTTCATTCGTTTTTATGGTCAACTGATATTCTAGTGTATGGATATACCACATTTTGTTTATCCATTCACCCATTGATGGACATTCACACTGTTTCCATCTTTTGGCTATTATGAATAATGATACTATTAACATTCACATATACATTTCTGTGTGGACATATGTTTTCATTTCTCTTGGAGTTATAGTCAAAAGTGAAATTGATAGGTCATATGATAAACCTATATGTAATCATTTGAGGGACTGTCAGACTGTTTTCCAAAGTAACTGCACCATTTTACATTCCCACCAGCAATATCTGAGGGTTGTCTTCACATTCTCTCCAACATCTGCTAATTTTTTTCTTCTTGTCATCCTAATGGATATGAAATGGTATCTCACTGTCTTTTTTTTTTTTTTTTAGTCGGAGTATCACTGTCGCCCAGACTGGAGTGCAGTGGCCGCTCCCGGCCACCACAGCCTCCACCTGCTGGGCTCCGGCGATCCTTCCGCCTCAGCCTTCCAAGTAGCTGGAACTACAGGCGTGTGCTACCACGCCCGGCTAATTTTTGATTTATTGTAGAGATGAGGTCTCGCCAAGTTGCCCAGGGGGGTCTCGAACACGCGGGCTCAGGCAATCCACTCACCTCAGCCTCCCAAGGCGCAGGATTACAGGCTGAGCCACCGAGCCCAGCCTCACTGTCTTTTTTAACGGCTTCCTTTAAATATAATTTACGGCCAGGCTCGGTGGCTCAACCTGTAATCCCAGCACTTTGGGAGGCCAAGACGAGTGGCCTTCCTGAGTCCATGGGTCTGAGAACAGCCCAGGCAACTTGGCAAGACCTTGTCTCTACAATTAAAAATAAAAAAAATTAGCTGGATGTGGTAGCACGTGCCTCTAGTTCCAGCTACTTGGAAGGCTGAGACCAAAGGATCACTGGAGCCCAGTGGGGTTGATGGTGGGGAGGCCGTGAGCATGCCGCTGCACTCCAGCCTGGGCAATGGAGTGAGACTCCAACTCAAAAATAAATAAATAAATAAAATTTACATATCATAGAATCCAACCATTTAAAGTGTGCAGTTCAATGGTTTTTGATATATTACGCTATTAATTTTTTATATTGTGGTAAAGTATAAATAACATAAAACTTGCCATTTTAACCATTTTCTTTTTTGACTTGGGGTCTCACTCTGACACCCAGGCTGGAGTGCAGTGGCATGCTCATGGCCACTGTAGCCTTGACCTGCTGGGCTCAGGTGATCCTTCCACCTCAGCCTTCCAAGTAGCAAGAACTATAGGTGCATGCCACCATGCCTGGCTAGGTTTTTGATTTATTGTAGATATGAGATCTCATCAAGTTGCCCAGGCTGGTCTCAAATCCTTGGGCCCAGACAATCCTCTCACCTCCACCTCCCAAAGTGCTGGGATTACAGGTGTGAGCCACTATGCCTGGTTACCATTTTCAAGTGTATAATTCAGTGGCATCAATTATATTCACAATATTGTTCAACTGTCACCACTGTCTATTTCCAAAACTTTTTCATCATCCCAAACACAAACCCTGTATCCATTAAGCAATAACTCCCCATTTCCCCCTAATCCCAGCTCCTGTAACCTGTAACATCTTTCTATTAACTTGCCTGTTCTAGGTATCTCATGTAAGCAGAATCAGGCAATATTTCCCCTTTTGTTCCTAACTTCTCTCATTTAGTGTATTTTCAGATTCATCCAGGCTGGAGCATATGCCGCATTTTGTTTATCCACTCATCTGTTGATGGTGACTGGGGTTGTTTCTACCTTTTAGCTATTGTGTATGATGCTGCAGTGAACATTAATATATAAATAATTGTCCAAGCCGGGCTCGGTGGCTCAGCCTGTAATCTCAAGCCTTGGGAGGCTGAGGTGAGTCGATTGCCTGAGCCCGCGGGTTCGAGACCCGCCTGGGCAACTTGGCGAGACCTCATCTCTCAATAAATAAAAAAATTAGCCGGGTGTGGTAGCACATGCCTGTAGTTCCAGCTACTTGGAAGGCTGAGGAGGAAGGATCACCGGAGCCCAGCAGGTCGAGGCTGCGGTAGCCAGGAGCGGCCACTGCACTCCAGTCTGGGCGACAGAGTGAAACTCCAACTCAAAAAAAAAAAAAAAATTGTCCAAGTCCCTGCTCTCAGTTCCATTAGGTACATACCAAGAAGTGGAATTGCTGAGTCATATGGTAATTTTGTTTAACTTTTTGAGGCATACCAAACTGTTTTCTATAGTGGCTACATCATTTAACAGTTTTACACCACTCACATTTTACTTACTTGTAGATAAAACAAGTTTAAATGGAAAGTCTACTAATGATCTAAGGCTATATGTAAGTATCCCCAGTGTGTCAAGCCAACTAAAACAGAAATTTAGAGAAAAGAAAGATTACTGCAGGCCTGAGAGTTCAGGAAAGGCTTTATAGAGGAGGTCAGGCAAATTGGGTATTAATGGATGAGAGGAGAAACAGTATTTCAAGAAAATAAAATAGAATAATACAAGGTACTGAGGTAGAAATTATAAGGGGTGTGTGAGACACAGTAAGTAGAGCAATATGCTTATGTCAAATATAGAGAGTAGTGTGCAGTAAGTTTGAAAAAGTAGGTTGGGACTAGAATGTGAAGGTCCATATAAATAAATAATTTGGACCTTATTTGGAAGAAATCAGAGAGCTAATTAAAGTTTTTGATCAAAGAAAGGACATAAATTAGTTTTGTTATTATTGCATTGGGCATCTATTTTTTCTTTCTTTCTTTTTTTTTTTTTTTTTTTTGAGTCGGGGGTTTCACTCTGTCGCCCAGGCTGGAATGCAGTGGCATGATCATAGCTCACTGCAGTCTTGACCTCCTGTGCTCAGACAATCCTTCCGCCTCAGCCTCTCAAGTAGCTGGGACTATAGGTGTGTGACACCATGCCTGGCTTTCACTGAGCTACGATTTTTTTTTTTGAGTTGGAGTCTCACTCTGTTGCCCAGACTGGAGTGCAGTGGCTGCTCCCGGCCACCGCAGCCTTGACCTGCTGGGCTCCGGCGATCCTTCCGCCTCAGCCTTCCAAGTAGCTGGAACTACAGGCGTGCGCTACCACGCCCGGCTAATTTTTTTTTTTTTTTTTTTTTTAAATTTATTGTAGAGATGAGGTCTCGCCTGCCCTGGCGGGTCTCGAACTCGTGGGCTCAGGCAATCCACTCACCTCAGCCTCCCAAAGGCGCGGGATTACAGGCTGAGCAACCGAGCCCGGCTAATTTTTAAAACTTATTTTGTAGAGACAGGGATCTCAATATATTGCCCAGGCTTATCTTGAACTCCTCTACCTTGACTCCCTTGTTTTAAATTAGGAGACTCAGAGCTCTTTTTGAGCTATCAGCCCCCGATAACTTATTTTTGATTTGAGTCAGCATGTGTTTAAACAACCAAATTTAGGATAAGGTGAGTAAAAATCTTGGAATAAACTGATTTTAATCATCTGAATTGTTTCTAGTATTTAAAACCAATCAGGGATTTTTCTTCTGGGACTTATGGGTAGCTTTTCAGACTCTACATACCTTCTGAAATGTTGTGTCACATTCATTTGTATATATATGTGTAGTCTTCCAGGGAGTGTGCTCATACCTATATCACAATATCAGTTGAGCTTATGGAGTCTAAAATGTTAAGAACATCTCATGTAGTGTGTAAGTGCTAATAATGTGATTATCTGTTTTTCTGGCATACTGTTTATACCCACAGGCAAATATGAAACGCTTGCAGTTGATGTTCCATTGTTTGGCTTGGATACCCTAAAAGGAAAGGACAGATTGCATGGAAGCACGATCTTCCTGCTCTCTTCACCCCCGCCCCAGAATTCATGTTACTTGGGTCCCTGGCATCCTCTCATCCTCAGTCATTGGTGTCCATTCTTGCCCATGGCAACTGTGACTGATAATTCTGGTGACCGTGTTGAACCTCACATAGTCCCAGGCCCCTGTCCTCTGTTGACTGCTTTTAATTGTTGGTCCTTTTTGATGCTTGGTTGTCATTTTCCATGTTTCCCGTCTCCAGCAAATGGAATTCTAGCATTCCAGCCTCACTTCTGGTTTGTTCCCTCTTATTTCTCATTGGAGTGGGTCATTTGACAGCCTTGCTTGTGTGGATTACGTATTGAGCGAGGCAGTGAGTGGGAGCCTGAGGTGCCAACAGTGGAGTGATGTACTTTGGCTTTGTGATAGCTGTTCCTGATATTCACTGGTCATTTTTCCTTTCTGTTTAGTTTTGAAATTATGTTCTAGAGGATTGTTGGGTCTAGGTAATGGCCCTGTGTAAATACAAGGAAACCCTAATTCTCTTGGAATTGTAACAGGTTCAGCATGATTTAGTTTTTATACTTTAATTAAAAATGCTTTGGAAGCACTTTCTAAAACTACTGTGTTACAAATATGGGAAAAATGCTTTATGGCTTTAGTTATCCACTGCTTGCTTCCTGACTCTTGCTGGGTGAATGTTTTATTTGATGTGGCTGGTACCTACTTTTTCTGGTCTAGGTCGCGCCCAATGATGAAGCTGTGGTGACGCTGTTGTGTGAATGGGCCGTGAGCTGCAAACGGTCAGGCAAGCACAGGGCCATGGCCGTGGCCAAACTCCTGGAGAAGAGGCAGGCGGAAATCGAGGCAGAGGTAGGTTCTACTTTCTTTCCCCTTGTTGAATGCCATCATTTAAAAATACTGTTTTGGAGAGGACACTTTTCTCTTATCCTCATTATACTGTTTTTGCTCTTGAGGAGAAAAGGGAAGCTGTTCAAATTCACAAAGGGAGGATTCCATAGTGGACTCTAAGTTGAAGCAACCATTAATTTATATTCTGGACGAATTTAAAAATGTATCTTTTAAAATAAAACTTTAATGTTTGATTTAGAACAGAGAAATCTCATTTTGTGAAGTTGAAATACACACACATACACACAGACTTATACGCATACAAATATATGTAAGATAAACCAACCTTTATGAAATTTACAGCTACATGATATTTTAGTGGATTTGGAAGTATTTTCTTAAGGCGGTTATGATTATGAGATTATAAATACCAATTTGTATTGCTTTTGAGATTATGTTCTGACCCCAGAGAGGGCAATTAAAGCCTTGGAAATAAATTACAAAAGAAAAAAACAAAGCTAACTTCATCAACATTAGCTTTTGTTGAAAGGAAATTTTCTACATAAGCCTTCTTTTTTTGTCTGTAAACTTTAGCAGGGTTGGCTATGGGGGAAGGTTGTACATATGGGGGGACCTCGCCAAAATACTGGAATTATCTGTTAGATAGACCCATCGTAGTACACTTGGAATTTGTTCCTTTGGATGCAGCCGTCAACCAGAGCTTTTATCTGGAAGTTTTGAGAAGGATGTATCACGATTTGTGGAAGAAAATTCCCAAGCTGTGGCAAACAGGCGACTGGTTCTTCCACCATGACAATGTACCTGCCCATGCCACGCTAAGTGTTCAGCAGTTTTTGACCAAAAACGACTTGATCCCCATGCCCCACCCTCCCTTTTTACTTCATCTTGCCCAGGAGACTTTGCTTTGTTTTCCTGGATGAAAGAAGCAAGTCCTCAGAGGGAAATGTTTTGCCCATGTGGAAGAGGCAAAATAAAAACTGACAGAAGCACTCAAAGGCATCAAAATTGACAAGTTTTACTGATGTGGAAGAGGTGAAACAAAACTGGCAGAAGCACTAAACGGCATCAAAATTGATGAGTTTAAAAACTGTTTTGAGCAGTGGAAAAAGTGTCTTGATCGGTGTATTGAATCAAATGGAGAATACTTTGAATGTGACTGAAGTTTATTTTTTATTTTTTATTTTTTTTGAGTTGGAGTCTCATTCTGTCCCCCAGACTGGAGTGCGATGGCCGCTCCCAGCCACCACAGCCTCGACCTGCTGGGCTCCGGCGATCCTTCCGCCTCAGCCTTCCAAGTAGCCGGAATTACAGACATGCGCTACCACGCCCGGCTGATTTTTTGATTTATTGTAGAGATGAGGTTTCGCCAAGTTGCCCAGGTGGGTCTCGAACCCTCAGGTTCAGGCAGTTCACTCACCTCGGCCTCCCAAAGCGTGGGATTACAGGCTGAGCCACCGAGCCCGGCCGTGACTGAAGTTTAAATGTGTAAGAGTCAATATACAATTTTTTATAAATAAATTTCATTTTTGGGGGGTTTTCCCTCATATGATCTGACCAGACCCTTGACGTCACTCATCTGGACAGCTTTGGGGCCTCCTATCCCATCTCTCTGCTTCCTCTCCTGTTCCCCAGTATCCTCTACACAGCAGCCAGTGGATCTTTTCAAAGTGTAAATTGATCACATTGTTCCTTTACTAATTGTCTCTATTGCTCTTGATGGCCTGTGGAACCCTTCCTGAGTTGGCCCTGCCGGCCTTTCTCCTTCGGATCTCTGCTCCAGCCATCTTGGTCTTTCTGTCCCTCCAGCACACGAAATTCACTGTTATTTTGGGGCCTCTGCTCTTGTTTCTTCTGGGTGACATACTTTGCTCCCCAGTCTTTACATGACCAACTTGTTTCTGACATTCCCCTTTCTAGAACTGTCTCTTCCTTCCCAGCTCAACATGTGTCCCCTTGTGAAGGTCTTCCATCACCATGTGACCTGAAGTTACCTGCCACTGTTTCCCACATGACTGTTTTACCCTCCTCATTACATCACACATTAATCTAGTTATTTTGCTAGTCGAATACCTACCTTAGCCTACTACATAGGGAAGCGCAACAGCAGAAACCTTGCCCATCCTGTTCAGTGTTGTGTCCTTGGCACCCAGAATAGTGCTCAGTCCATAGTTGATGCTCAGGATTTTTGTTTTGTGACTGAATGAAGCTTAGCTTGCTGTCTGTGTTGCTGATAATATACCTAATTCCTGTGAGGTTATTGAAAACATGAACTGGAAAGAACATTTTTACTGGCATCTCTCTCTTCCTGTTGGGAAAGTTGTATTCACCAAAAACAAAAGATCATATTGTGAAAATTGGGGCTTGAAGATATTAATGTTAAGGTGTAAACTAAAGGGCCCGTCGCACATTTGCAAGTTAGGAAAAGACTTTCATAGCTTTTTTTGGGTGCACTATGAATAAATAGACTACTCTGTGGTGAGTTGCGGTGTATGAACTTCACCAAGCTTGAACTTGTCAAATATTTCATTGCTCCTTCTGGATTGTGTGTGTGTGTGTGTGTGTGTGTGTGTGTGTGTGTGTGTTTTGCACCTCTTTTTCTCCTCCTTCTAATCCAGAGTGCACACGCATACCATTTTCAGAAGTGCTTCACATATAGATTACTTTGTAATCTTAATGTGCTTTAATGTGTTCATATCTGAAAATGTATTCTTTCAGAGATGTTTAAGATAATTGGTTTTTATTAAACATCACCATCTTTAGAATTTGACTGTCGCAAATAGAGGATAGATTGTAGAAATAACATTTTAATATAATTAATATCTTAATAAATAATAAAAATAGGAACAATCAAAGGACTCTCAAAAAGAATAGAAAATAAGGTTTTGATTGATACTAAACTGTTTCATTTCTGATCTTCTAGTAAGTTCTGTCTTTAAGAATACAGAAATTAAGGCTGGATGCGGTGGCTTACGCCTGTAATCCCAGCACTCTGGGAGGTGGAGGCGAGAGGATTGCCTGAGCCCGTGGGTTCAAGACGAGCCTGGGCAACTTGGCGAGACCTCCTCTCTACAATTAAAAAAAAAAATAGCTGGGTGTGGTGGCACGGACCTGTAGTTCCAGCTACTTGGAAGGCTGAGGAGGAAGGATCATCTGAGTCCAGCATCTCGAGGTTACAGTGGTTGTGAGCGTGAGACTCCAGTGCGCTCTCTCTCTCTCTCTCTCTCTCTCTCTCTCTCTCTATATATATATATATATATGTTAGTGCCTATAATCCCAACACTTTGGGAAGCCAAGACAAGAGGATTGCGTGAGCTCTTGAGTTCAAGACCAGTTTGGTCAACTTGGCACGATACCTTGTTTCTACAATAAATAAAAAAAATTAGCCAGGTGTGGTGTCATGTGCCTGTAGTCCCAGTTGCTCAGGAGGCTGATGCAGAGGAATAACCTGAGACCAGGGGGTTGAGGCTGCAGTGAGCCGTGATTGTGCCACTACACTGTATCCTGAGAGACAGAGTGAGACTCTGACTCAAAAGAATTAAAAAAAAAAAGTCAAGAATATGACAACTTCCCTAGAGCTATTTCATGAACTGTGGCAATTCCCATAGGCTCTGAGAGATCTTATTGGTGGAGTATGATGAATAAGTGACAATCCTACTAGGGGTTTTATGTTTACTTTCTCATTTCACACCATGTTTCGCCAAGCACACTCATAAATACACCCTCCTGAAAAAACACACAAACACAAAAGAATCAACTTCAATAAATAATATAGGCCCACATATTTTTCATAGAGCATAGGCTAAACATGAACTATTTAAAAACTAAGACAGCCTCAAATTAATTTTAGCAATTTTGCCTAGGGATAATGAATAGTTTACTGTGCTGTTATATATTTAGTGGAGACTCATACTGCTGTACAGAATTTATAATTCACATGAATAATGTTTTTCAGGAGCAGTCTTTGAAAGTATTTTAATTGTTTGGGGATAGTTTTCTCTAACTTTTAGAAATTATATTCACTTATGATTCATGGTCCTCAAATAAGTACAGAAATCTCAATTAATTTTACATGTTTTGTCTGGGAACTTGGCTATTTATAAAAAACTAACAAATTTATGACCCTTTATGACTATACTTATTGTCTATAATTAACCGTGCTTGTTTATTTTTAATCTGTAGAGGTGTGGTGAATCAGAAGTCTTAGATGAGAAGGAGTCTATTTCTTCAGCCTCTCTTGCTGGATCTAGTCTGCCTGTTTTCCAGAATGTTCTGCTAAGGTTTTTAGATACACAGGCCCCCGCATTGTGTAAGTAAAGCTCTTTGCTTCTAGACTTTAAATAAGGGGTTGAACTTTCTTTCTTTTTAAAGTTGATTCATTTTTTAAAAGTTTGCATCTTATTTTAAGTGCTTGACATTGTATATACTGTATGTTTTACGGGGCAAAATACTTTGGTGTGTTTTTAATGGAGACTTGCAGGCAATTTTAAGATCAGTCAAGCTTCAAAGACTTTAGCATTTACAGATTTTAATAATTTAAAAAAAGCAGTTAGGGCAACACAGCAGGACCCTGTCTCTAAAAAGAATAAATAAAAATTATCTGGGCATGGTGGCGAATACCCAAAATTCTAGCTACTTGGGAGACTGAGCACAGCCACTCAGAGGGTTCAGATTATGAGTGAACACTTCTGAAAAGTCATTACTGTGAGCTATGTAGTCTTGGCATTATTTGAGATTTTCACATGTCAAAATACAGTAGGGAGCTTCTTAGGATAGATGAGATGGAACAACAGAAAAACTGCATGAAGTGAAGAATGATGGCAAGGGGAGAAAAAGGGGGAAGAAGGAGACTTTTGTGCAGAAGGAGGTAAAGCAGCAAGAAATATTATCGCTTCTGAGGCCTCTGAAGGAGGGGCCTCTTGCTGGGTTGAGTGAGGCCTGGGCTTGAGGTTGTTTGAGACAAAGGACTTTCTAAGTTATTGAATGGCTTCTAGGCTGAAGGGAGAGCAAGGCAAGCAAGTGGTTGGACTATAGAGAGGAGTAACACGTGGGAAAGGAAGCAGAAAAGTGAACGGACAGAGGAGATCCCTAATAGCAGAAAATACATTGTTGGGCATGCAAGTTATTACCTCTAACTTATCTTGCATCCTGGGGTGACAAATATTTGCCCCTTGCCTCCCACCTTCCTTCTCTGTACCTGTTATCTCTTTGGGACAACTTCCTCCTATGCCTTTACTACTTCTGGATTTCGTTTTCTGTCTGTCAGATAAGCTAATCTGCTTATCTGTGAGAGGCTGTTAGTGGATGAGGGGAAACAGGGTCAAGGTTTAGGGAACTGAGCTTGATGTTCTCTGTGTACATCTGTGTATGTCTCCTATTGGTTTTTGTGAATGTGATGGTACCTGGGGTTAACATTTTTTTAACTCTATCTTAGAGGTACAGTTACAAAGCTTTAGAGTGCAGTTACAATATTGAAAGTCATAGTATGAATTAAGTAGCCTGATTATGAATTTTAAAAAATTACAGCGCTCCATTGTTGTGTCTTTTTAATACAATTTTTCTTTTTATTGGATCCCACTTACTATTTTTAAAAAAATACCATTTCAAGTTGTAGTTCTATGGTGAATTCTCCTTTGAAACAGTACACACACATTCCCACAAGTTCACGGACACACTCAAGTCATAAAATGTAGTCATGAGCTGTTTTATTAGTAAAACCAGAGGACAACAGTCTGCCCTTGCTATTGTCTTTTTTTAATCCTGGAATTTTGCATGTGTACATTAGTACTTACATGGTTTTTCATTTGTTAGGACTGCCATCTTTAAACTCGAACTTGTGCTTAGCCCACTGGATCCTGCTTTTCAATTATAGTGGGATAATCAGCACCTCCCTGTCAGTTCTGCACAAAATGCTAGTGCCTCAGCAAATCTTCCAATAAATCTTTATTTATTTATTTTTCTTTATTTTAAAGATGTGGGGTACAGTTCAGGGTTAGGTATACAAATGTTCATTATGTACTTGTTGATGAGGTGTGCCCTCAAATTTATTTGTTTTTTAAGAAAAATTGTGGAAAGAAGTGAAAATATTGTTAAACCTTCATCATTGGTGTTTTTTCCCACTGGCTCAAGGAATTCTTGATTGAATGTGTTTCTTTATAGCGGATCCAAATAGTGAATGTGAAAAGGTAGAATTTGTGAACTTGGTGCTGCTGTTCTGTGAGTTCATCCGTCATGATGTCTTCTCCCACGACGCCTACATGTGTACGCTCATTTCTCGAGGAGACTTGTCAGTCACTGCCTCTACCCGGCCGCGGTCACCAGCAGGGGAAAATGCAGATGACCACTATTCAAAGGACCACGATGTGAAGATGGAGGTACGACCCCAGATAGGACACCTCAGTCCCTCAGGAACTGAGCTCTGCTGGGAACCATTTTCAGATGGATTATTTAGTAGTGGAAGGGTGATGGCTTTTTGCTGTAATCTCTTGCTATGAAGCTTATTAATCTCTACTTACACAGGAAGCACTTTTGGACTATAGCTTATGTCTTCCAAAATTTCCTTTTGGATACTATACGACTGTTAATACAAAGATTTGAAGGCCTTAGCCGGGCTTGGTGGCTCAGCCTGTAATCCCGCACCTTGGGAGACTGAGGTGAGTGGATTGCCTGAGCCCGTGGGTTCGAGACCTGCCCGGGCAACTTGGTGAGACCTCATCTCTGCAATAAATCAAAAACCAGCCAGGTGCGGTAGCGCGCGTCTGTAGTTCCGGCTACTTGGAAGGCTGAGGC
>CAUYQG010157161.1:0-14956 GCA_963574415.1 Tarsius wallacei | reverse complement strand
AAATCATGAATTTCGCAGCAACCTGGATGGAACTAGAGTCCATAATACTGAGTGACCTCTCACAAAAACAAAAAACCGAGTATCACATGTTCTCACTCATATAGTAGACCCTGATCATCCAATGTATTGCCATAAGAAAATAACTGACAGTGGTGGGAAAATATGGGGAAGGAGAGGGTGAGGGTGAAGGGATTAATGGTGGTAAATATCTGTCTGGGGATGGGGAGACACCTCTTATCAACAAGGGTACCTGAACAAAGCATTTTTGTATACCTAACCCTTAACTGTACCCCACAATATCATAATACAAAATATTGAATATTAAAAAAAAAAAAGAAACAAATTGACAGTAGCTGGAAACTGTGGGGGGTTAGGGGGTGGGGAGGTGGGATTGGCAGTAGTGAAAATGTGCCTGGGGAAGGGAAGGCACACCTCATCAACAAGGGTACATGCATACTGAATATTTGTGTACCTAACCCTGAATTCTACCCCACAATTTTAAAATAAAAAATGTTAAAGTTAAAAAAAAGAATGAAACTTTTCCATGAGCTTCCAGATAGCTCAAATAATGACATTTGTCCTTGAACTAGGCTTTGGGGGAAATTATAAACCTGCTATATGTCTATTTTAGTGAATGTTATTCTGCTAGTTTTCATACCTACATTAATTTAGAGGCTGTTGACTTTCATGGTTATTATGGATCTGGAAATTTTAAAAAATGGTGAGAGAAAACTTAAAGTTAATGGGGATAGAAAATTTAAAACTGTTCTCATTGCTTGTATGGTGGTTCCAGTTGTCTGATGTCCTCAATCGACTATTTCAGAAGTGTTTCTGACACTTCCATTTTTTGGAAAAAAATACATTAAATAATATATAGACATTCTGAATCAGGACTGTCAGAGAGACTTCAGTGACTATTATTTTCCTCCTTTGTAGATCTTTGCATAAAAGATAATATCTATACTGTTTTGGAGACAATTTCTTCTCCTTATCTCACATTTCTAAAACCCAGACACTAAAAACCTGTGAAAACATTCAGAAACCACAACAATTTAAAACTTTTTCTCTAATTATCTGCAAATTGTCATTATCTCTATCTCTGACTATCTAGAGTGTGCTTTCTAGCATGTTGATAGAATTCTAAAATATCTTCAGTCAGAAGTTGCCTTCCAAGAGTGATTATTATAATCATCCTAGATGAGGTAGGAGTGAGAAATATATCTGTGTTCCAGTGTCTAAATGTGGAAAAGAGAATTCCCTTGCTTTCCTTATGTAGTGAAAACATAGTGAGCAGAAAAGCATGACTAGATCTATTATATTTTTATCAGTACAGCAGCTCTGGCACTCTGTAGAAACCTGATCTAGCAATCCGGTTCAAACAAGGAACTCATGGCCAGAAGCCAAATGCATCTAGTTCACTCCTTTAAAAAGTTTAATTTAAAAAGGCATGTCTGAGTGTTCAGTACATCAAACACTCTTTCTGAGGGCTATGTAACAGTCTTTGTAGTAGAGTAAACAGTATTAGTTTCACATTCCCACTCATCTGGGTCATTCTACCTTACCCATATGACACATCAATGCCATGATCGGTGTCATAGACATAGACAGCTTTGTCCTCAGACTGGTCTTTGGAGGTGGTTAAATAGTGGTCAGTTACAGAGTTGGAGACTGAGAATTTATCAGGTATCCCATCTCCCTTACTATGACCTTCATCACTCAGCATACATGCCATAATAAAGGGCCTTCCCTGGTTACTGCTGATGTCATGAAATGGTCTAGGCACTGTGCCCACAAAATGGTCCAGGTGCTTTGCAGGGCTCCAGTGGAGGCAGATGCAAAAGGCAGCTGAGTCAGCACGGCTGGAAGAAGGACCTTGAAAACACATGGGCCCCATTTGAATATAATTGAATCACATTCATTTTATTGGCACTCCCATTATCAGGCACTGAAAAACCTCTTTGTTTCCGATTTTTTTTTTTTTACTTTATAGATGTTTCCATCTCTTCCTGAAATTCCACTCAAGTATAAATAATATGCTTACAGTCCATCTTCAAAATAGTTTATTATATAACCCTGAAAACATTATAGTTTGTATTTGTGCTTTAATATAGGTAAATTTTCTATCTACCATGTGTGGATTACAAATTCCCCTTGTGTTGGATAGTAAACTTGATTCCAATACTTTGCTACAATATTTGTAATCATAAATATTCACTTGTGTCTATGTACAGGAAGGACTTGCTGCAAGGGAGATGCACAAATGAATAATGTGTTTGTGAACTAGGATCTTTCTTCAAAATGGCTGAACTTGTTTATACACCAGGAGTGAGTGAGAGTTTGTGGTTCCCCACATCCTCCCTGACACTTTATTTCATTTTATTTTAACATTGCAGTACCAATTTTTTTACTCCAAACCTGTAACTGCTTCATGTCTCATTCAGAAGTAGGTCCAGTTATCAAAGGCCTTTAGATAACCTACATGTCTACCTCTTACACTTCCTTTTGCACTTCCTTGGCTTTGTCTTTAACACCCCAAACTCTCTGTATCTGTCTTCTATATAAGGAGGTGTGTCTCACTCCCTTCTTGCTCCTTTCCTGAGATCTTTGCTGTTGGCTCTGCCTGGGCAACCTTCCTCAAACAGATATGCACAGCTCCCTTCACAAATTCTTCTTGAAGATTTTCTTCTATTGTCTTTGTGTCTGATAAAATTGAACATATGTTGTCATATTTATTTACTCACATTTTTTTGATGTGTAAATGGCTTATTTTGTTACTTGGATCATTTTATGCATTTTTTTCCTGTCTCCTCCGATTACAAAATTTTCTTCTGAATAACAAACAGTAAAACTGTGTCCTTGCAAATGTCTTTCCACTGTTCCATATTATTCCATTATGTTATAAATTGTGCCTTTCTAGGTCCAAAAATCTATCAGTAATTGCAATCAAATAATTTAATTTTGGTCTTAAAATTTGGCTTTGACAGCTTATTTGAGAAACAGTTTTTCACTTGAGGTAACAATAGTATTTTTCTCCTTTTAAACTAGAATCTTTATGCTTATATTATTCTCATGTGGATTTAAGTGTTTGGATTTTTAATAATATGAATATGAACTTCACTTAATTTTTCTCATATAATAAACCATAATTCTATGATCACATATAATCTATAAATATAATCTATTCATATTTAAAATAACTATATATTGTTAAGATCTCAATCATGCAATTATTTAATTAATAAAGCTTTGTAAAATATCTCAGTATCTGGTATCCCTTATATACAAAGAGGGACCCAAGGAAACTCAGAATTAATTTATAAAAAGTTATGTATTTAATTTTTTTTCCCAACCAGTCAATACTTGTTCAGTGAATCAAGAAATGAAAATAACATTCAAATCAGTAATACACATGAATTAAGGTACTGTTGTATTATTGTGCTATAATAGTTTTATAACTTGACATTTGTGAAAAGCGGGGGAAACCCTCAATTTTCCAGCTGTTTGGAAATGTCTAGGGTCAGGGAATGAAGTTTCAATGATAGGATTTTCTCAGTTGAACTAAGGACAGAGAATAGATGGTATGATTCAACTCTTTGGCTGGGTAGTACCTTCTAGCAGACTGGAAACTTTCTTCTAAAGCTACAGGGAAAGTAAAATGACAATAGCTGGAGAGATTTCCAGTGTCCACTGGGAGGGATGTGCATTTCACTTGGGATGTGGAAGTTCCAACTGAAGGTTGCCTAAGTAATAATTGACATCTCCTCCCTGTCTCTGCTCTCTGACACAGAGTTGATTATGCTTTCAAAATCTGGAACTCCTCAGGGTTATCCTCAAGATTTATTTGCACCAGCTTCAGCTTGCTTAAATGTAGCAACAAAGAGAAGTTTCCCATATCACCTCCAGAACCTGGTTTGTGGTATGCAATCAGTAGACACTGAGTAACCTGTAAGGACTGCTGCTGGACAAAGAAGGAATACCCAATTTCTATATCTTTCCGGTGGCTTTGGATGTCAGCTTTAAAGATGATTACCTGTTTAAAATTCAGTCATCATCAAAGTAGTCTACACTTGATGCAATATACCTATTGAGATGCTTTTTCCTCTGATAAAAGAGTTTTTGCACTTGTCAATTTTGATATCTTTTTGTGATTCTGCCATTTTTTTGTTTTACTCTTCCACATCAGCAAAACATTTGCTTCGAAAGACTTTTTTCAGCAAATTCTTTGTTTTTAAGAACTTTTGTCATCTGGAAAAAAACAAAAAAAGTCACTCAGGGCAAGATCGGTTAAATAGAGAGGGACATGGGGGCAATGCTGTATTCTTTTGTTTTTGTTTTGGGGGTTTTTGCTTGTTTCCAAAAACTGTTGAACACTCAATGAGATGTGGGCAGGTATAGTCACTCATCATGTAATGAGCAAACCTGTTGAACGAATTTCAAGTAATAAAAAGAAAAAAAATCACTGAAGTCTAATGCAGCCTCTCACAACACTAGCTGGTACATTGATGCCAACGGATTTCTAGAACAATTACCTAGTTGAGGAATTCTGAACTACAAGGGGCCCTCCCTCCAAAAAATAATTCTGTTCATTGCAAGATTATATGTATACTCTTGGCTATTTTTACCTTGATTTTTCCATAGAAATTATAAAATAGGTTAAGCAAATGTTAAATAGATTCCTAAAATATTACTGGATTTTTAATTGCACATGCAATAATTTGAAAGATTCATCCTGACACTGCCATCTTTAGAATATTGATTATAGTTCATGAACATGATCTAACTCTTAATGTGTTTTTTTTTTATTTTTAACGATGTTCATCGTTTTACCCCTATAAAGCTTTACACATAATTTCTCACACCATTTAAAAACATTTTACTGATTTTTTTGTTACCATACATTATATGTACTATATTCTCTAGGACTGAAAATGAGCAGCAAAAGATCTTTAACTCAAGGCCATGTTCCCAGGGTGCTGCTTCTGCTGAGGCTTCAGAAGTCAGGAATAATAGAGAGGCAGGTGAAGGAAAAGACTTTGTCAAATCTTAGGTTATTTTACAGTAATGCAGATCCATGTGAGACCTGAGCATGCTGTGCCAATTCAAGGACAACCACTAAGACGATTTTACTTCCGTGGCTGGGGTCAGCCATCCTCTGTCCCCACCATTATCTTTTGGGAAGGATCTTGTGCCCTGGACAAAAATTTCCTGCCTGTGTGGACATGACCGGGCAAAACATGTGTCACTAGAAATGGCTCAATTTCAAGCCAGGATAATGTTAGATTGGGTGACACTTTTGGAATTACAGATTCATAGAAGATCTTCAGATTCACAGGTTCTGTTGACTTAGGTGACTGCAATTACAGGGGAGGGAGAATCCGGTCTCAGGCACTAGAGGGAAGCCGACTTTGTCATGGGCACACAGTTCTGTGCATACACTGAGATCTTATCATGTAAGTACCATTAATAATTACCCTCATCTTCAGACTTGAGGTCATGGATGGTCAGTGAGACCACATTGCCTGAACAGGAGCCAGATAATCAATCTCAAATTCTTGAGGGCCTAATATTTCCTTGAAGTAAAATTTTAGGGTCAGCATCTGGTAAGAACTTATGCCCCCAAAAATTATAGAAAAAAAATGTGGTTGGTGGACCTAGAGTGGGAGACAGTGACCTCCTATTCAGAGACCTTAACACTGAGGATCATTAGATCAGCACACATCTAGGCCAGGACTTTGCAATGAAGTACATAGAGTTCCTATATAGCCTGGGCCCCAGCCAGCAACCCAAGTTAACCAACTAAGGAGATTAAGTTTTGTTTATCTTCCTAGAGACACTGCCCCTGAATCCAGAATTTAGGCACCACTGCAGCAATTGAGGGCAATGAGGAAAGGAATTGGGTTGTGGTGAAGATGCCCCAAAATTCTGTTTCCTGAGTTCTTCTACTGAGACAGAGATGTCCAAGCCTCTTTTCATTTCCATTACAATTATGGAAGCATGAGCCCTTAGTTCTAATTATTTTCCATCTCTCTGACTTTCTGGGCCCTTCCTAAGCCATGATTCACACCCCTCTGGCATAGATTTAGTTTGTGGAATGTGTAGAGCTGGTGAAACTCTGACGTAGGCACCCCAGGCACTTGGGAGGATGAAGCTTCTGATTTCTAGGGAACACTGAGCAGAAAACACCAGTTCATGAATCAGATACTGAGTTAACAACTGTGGCCTTACCATGTGTCTCAGGCACAGGCCACAATGTCACCTGTGAGTCCCACTCCACTCTGCACCATGTTTCAAAGTCAATGTCAGCCTCTGTTTGATGGGCTGCCTGCCCATGGGGAAACTCAAGTCAGAAGATGTCAATGGACCACATGTGAGAATGGGTAGGCCTTTGTAAAAGGGTTGTGCAGATGCTCCAGTCTAGACTATGTCTGCACAGCCACCTCTGCTTATCCCTACTCATCTACTTTCTAAATGAAAAAAAAGCATGTAAATGTAAACAAAACAGAACATTTATGTAAACTTATCTACTTACTGCTGAAATTATTTTGATGCTTTCATGAAAAATAATCCAACATTTGTCATGGTTCCTTATACTGAATCACTACTGGCAGAAAAAAAATTCAGTGAGTATTAGCTATGGATAAATCAAAATATGAACTTAATTAAAGAATATTCTGAGGGCAAGCAGTCAGGAATATCAGGTCCTGGTTAAGGAAGTAAAATTTTTTCACTGTCTGAGCAAGACACTACCATGTAGACTGCACCAACCCAAAGAAGGGAGGTTTGTGTCTCACTTTCCTGCATCTTTAGAACACTGTGTAGGCCTCAAAGCTCCCATGCCATGTACTGAAATAATAGTCTCATCCTCAGACTGGAGCTCAGAGATGTGGAGAATCCCTGCATTAACCGAGGCATCTTTGTATCCAGTGAAGAATAGGGACCCCAGACCCCAACCCTGTACCTATATAATAGTACAAAAGATAATGAGGAGGGTTCCCTGGCTTCTGCTGGTTTCAATGAATCCTAAAATCACCAACACTGATGCCACTTCTAAGCGTGAAAGTGAATCTGGCTGATGCCCAGGAGATGTGAAGAGAGAGACTGGCTGAGTCAGCACAGGCCGGGAGAGAGAGTCTGCAAACAGAGACACACATGGATGAAGAACTTCCGAAAACCTTCTGCATTCTCCCCACAGTACAGCCTCCTTACACTGGACTGTCATTATATTTCCATGTCCCCTTAGCTGATGGGATATCTGAGAGAGAGGTGACTGACTCAAACAGAAGTACTGGCCCTGAACTTGTGAGCCCTGTCCTTACCTGAGAAGTGGGAGAGGAGCAAGAGGAGGAACAGTCCCAGGCCATGATGGACACAGATGTTTTGAGGTCCAGAGATAAAGTGGGCTGCCCCAGGCCTCTCTTATCCCATCCAGTGGCCTCACAGTAAGGGGGTTATGGATGCAGATGTATCCATCCACTGCCTTCCCTCATCCCACACATTTATTCAGGACCTGGGGGCTGGTGGATGAGGGAGTCTGACAGGTAGAACCTTGGAGGAAGCCAGATAGGATACAATACTGTGTCTGCCTCAGTGAGTACGGCTCCACTGCCCTACCCTAGGGACTTTGGAGTGTGGCACAACTGTGGGCCCTACTATGCAGACTCTCAGACAGACCCACAGCGCCCCTGTTGCTCACTGGACAGACTGAACTTTCTTAGTAGGAATCCTGTTAATATTGTCACATGAGTGCCTGGTTACTGTCAGTCCACAGTTCCACAGGCCACACTCCTCTCTTGTCCTACAATAAGTAATGATAACAAAAAACCAGTGGGGACTTCTGAATGCCTAAAAGGACATGTGGAAATATGATGACTGTTGAATGTAAGGAGGCTGTTGTGAGGGGATAATGCAGAAGGTTCTGGGAAGTCAAGGCCAGAGCAGATTCTTCCACAGGGACCAAGGAAGGGAGGTGACTATGACCTGACTGTAAGTGAAGTATAGTGTCCTACTGGGGGATAGACAACATTCTAGGAGAGATTTTTAAAAATCTGGAAAATACTTAGAAGTATTAAGTAACATATTGAGAAAATGACAGATTACATAATTGACAGGAGCATTGAGCACATGAGGTGGAAGTGGCAAGACATGGAAGGTTATTTGAATCCAGACTGTAGAGGTCCTTATGTGATAGAGTGAGGGAATTGAATGTATTCATTATCTGAGGTTTTTAGACATTATAGACAGGAGACAGGATAGATGAAACTGACACTTTAGAAGATATCCCTAGTGTCATATTCAACAAGGAGCCTAACGGCAGCAGAGCAGGGAGTGTGTCCGCAGAGTTGAAGGCTGATCCTAGTGATCTGGAGGAAACTTAAAGTGAGACATCTATTCTAGGCAACAATCCTAATTCATTTGTGGACAATCACAAAAACTCACAGCCTTTGGGAGGTTACCTTAAATAAAGTCAGGAACAGGAATGTATACCTTTTCACTATGACACCACAAATCTCAGAACCAACTGCATGGACTTTATGGAGACCACTCTCACTCCTAACCTCAATGTTGTCCTAAGATATGGACACAGGCACACAGCAAACCCACATGTGCAGGGACCTGGGATGAAGAAGAGTATTTCCGCACTGAGATCCTGCCTGTGTTGCCATGACCAGGCTGAGATGTTTTATACTAATAATTCAGTATAATAGTTGCTTGGATAGGTCACAGATCCAGGGAAGGGCTTCAGATTATTATTGGTCCTGGAGGGAGAAATGACTACAGGAAATTCCCCTGAGTCTGGAGTTGATCTCAGGAGGTGAGATCAAGTCTGTGGGTTAGGATGAGAGTGATGCTTAGCTTCTTCCTAAGTTGGAAGCAACAGCTGTGGAGGCAGGATGCCCTGGAGAAAAAAAAACATAAAGTCTAGGTCCCAAATGTGCATGGTTGTTTCAATGAGTCCAGAGTTAAGATGAGACATCTCTGGTGCTGATGTTACAAAGTCACATTGCTCTATGCAGTGCTGTTGCTTCTTTCAGGTCTGTAGATATTGGCTTCTATCCTGGGTATCAAGTCCCTGCAGGTGACTGGGCAATCAAAGAGAGATGCATAGACCTGAGAACACAGGGTAGGGTCCACCCTCAGGTTGGCAGACATGGGGAGAGATTACTGCAGGTGACTCAGAAGCCTGGGTCTGGATCATGTGTCAAAATAATGAAGAAGAGGGGCCCAGTGCAGGGTGGGCACAGCCTATAACCTCACTCCATATGACCCAAGGCAAAGGCAGAGCAATCTCAAGTTTATTAAACATCTCATGCCCAAAGTAACTGTAGGAGCCCTTTATCCACACTTACATCCAACTCTTTGCTTTTCTGGCACTTTACTGGCTCTTATTCCTTTGAACTGTCATTGACCAGTGGTGGGGAATGGGGATCATATCCTGGACCCACAAAGAACCAGAGAGTCAGAATCACAAAGAAGTCAATTTTAGGGAATAAAATATTTAGCCAACAAACATGACTGCTCACTACACACCTCCGTAAGATGATTCCACCAATTTCCCCACAGGTAATGGGGGTACTTCCTCACTCTTTCTGGGACAGGTGAAGGCAAAAAATGGTGGTGACCTACAATTTTGGAAGAATGACCTTCAAATTCACTACACAAGAAATTATGAAAGTGGGTTCCATTTTAAGCCTTGTAAATAGAGTCAGGGACCCTAAAATCACATTGTAACTTCTCCTGGAAAGGGCCTTCAAGATTCTGAATTTTGGACAAGTAATAGGTCGCAGCGTCCTTCACTGGAGTGAGGGATGTTCCACACTCTGTCACACAGGTGTGTACATCAGGGGACAGTAAAATTTCAGTTCAGCAGCACACAGCCCCAGACCTGCTGCACCACACTCTTCACATCAGCCTCAGAGCAAGGTGACCTGTACCTCATCTGTCCTATTCCCTGACTAAAGGTTTTCTCCCTTATCTTACCTTGTCTGGTTTCCCTCACTTCAAATCAACATTCTGCACCTTTCTATCCTCAGATAAAAGCAGGACAGGTGGATCCAGTTCAATATTCTCTCAGAAATAAATTCTGCTTGCATTTGCTTTTATGCTTTTCAAGCCAAGCTGGACTTGTCAAAAATCAACATCTTTTATCCTTCTCCAATGTCTCTATTGAGATTATTTTTATCTGTAACAGGTAATTTCTGCCTGCAAAAACTTGAACAGGATAAGAAGTTTGAACAATACCTCAATCTGAAAATTGAACTGAGAAAATTATGCAACACTGTCAGATTTACTTGTCTGAAGAAAATCAGATGTTGGTTGAAGATTTGACAACAGAAGACATTCCCTGAGCTAGAGTCACCAGCAAGGGTGACTGCACAAAACCCAGAGAGCAGAAGAGAAGTTTTAGTCTCACTTCTTCGTGAGTCTGGAGCACTGTGCAAGTCTTAGAGTTGCCATGCCATGTGCCACAATAATAGTCAGCCTCATCCTCAGGCTGGAGTCCAGAGATGTGCAGAATCCCTGCATTGGCTGAAGCATCTTTGGATCCAGAGAAGCGGCTAGGGACCCCAGATCCTTGGCCCTTATCTGAGTCAGAATAGTAGTACAGGAGATAGGAGGGAGGGTTCCCTGGCTTCTGCTGGTACCATCTCATCCAGAAGTTACCAACATTAAAGCCACTGCTCAGGGTACAGGTGAGTCGAACAGATGCTCCTTGGGATGCAGAGAAGGAGGGTGGCTGAGTCAGCACAGGCTGGGAGAAGGAACCTGCAAACAAGACAGTAATCAGTGAAGGAGCAGAAACCAGGGTTAATTAAGCTGCTTGGTCATCTGATCTGGAGGAGGATGACACTGGCTCAAGACCTAATCCTGGACAACAGAGGTGTGTCCCTACCTGTGCAATGAGAGAGAAACACAAGAAGGAGAGGGGTCCAGGCCATGGTGGTCTCAGACCTCCAGAAACCCAAGTGCTGAGCTGAGCTGCCCCTGCCTCTTTTATCCTCTTCACTTGCCTTGAAGGAGGCAGGCCATTTATGCAAATTTATTTTACACCCTGGTGATCTCTGCTTCATCTGGAAACCAGCTGAGGTCTGAGTTTGGCTCTTTGGACAAAGGGTCTGAGAGATGATACGGAGAATTTTCCCCATGGGAGACACCAGGGAGGAAGCAGCTGGTGAGACCTACCACAGACCTACTGCAGACCTACCAGGAGACGCTGCTCAGCTCAAAGGACTCAGCTGCTTAGTGCTCCTAAACAACACAAATATTAATGTATCAGCCATGGGGCATTTGGATGGGGGGTTGGCACAGCTGTGTACCTCATTGTGCAGACACTGAGATGGAATCACAGTGCCCTCTGCTGCTCACTGGCCAGACTTCAGTCTCAGGGAAATAAGGTTAGGGACATTGGCCTGAGTTCCTGGTCATTCTTAATGCAAAGACACTTATAAGCCACATCCCTGGAAAGGACTCAAGTTACAGATATTAATAACAACTTTTTTTCCAATGAGGTTTTCTTGATTATTAAGAGAATTACATGGGAAATATGCGACCACCCAATATGTGGAGACTGAAGCAAGAGACGAATGCAAAGGACTCTGGAAGTAGAACCTGAGCAACTCCTTCCACAGTGGCCAGGGAGGGAGGCACCTGTTACTTGGGTCTGAGCAGAGAGTGGAGTCCTTCTTCAGAACCAGGAAAGCACAACATATTCCTAGGGGAGACATATAGTTTTGAAAATAAGTCACATATATGTAATGGCAAGTAAAAGGTTTGGCAAAAATAATCACTTGACTGTAGGAACAATTGAGGAAGTAGATTGAAAGGGGAAAGGCAGGTAAACACAATAGAATCCAGATAGCACATGCCTTTCTGTCAGAATGAGAGGATGCATTTAGTGAAATGATTAATTTTCTGGAACTGTTCAAGATTGTAAACAGGATACAGAATGTACAAAACTGAAACTTTAGAAAAAGATGCCTGGTGTTACATTCAAAGAGCTTGAAGGCAACAGATCATGGAGGGCTGATTCCCCATATCTGAAGGAAAAAAAAGGAAAAGGAAAAGAAATACAAGTGAGGGATTCTCAAGATGAAGGACTCCTGAGGTGACTGTGTCCCTGAACAGAGAGTGAAGGAGACGTGGGAGTGAGGCTGAGGGTTGTAGTTGGGCTGACCAGGTGGGTTTTGCCATCACTCACCACAGTGCAGAATAAGAGAGTGGGGGACACTAGATGAGTGCAGGTAAAGATGCTTTGTGTTTTATTTGTAAAATTTGGTGTATGGAAAACCGGTGGAAACAGTAACATGGAATGAGACAACAAGGCTTATCATACCACTATTTGAAACACTGTGACAGGAGGGTCTGCACATACAGCACATCATTCCCAGGAGGATTGTGGACATAATAAGAAAATGAGTAAGAACAGATCACAGGAGACACCCCTGCTCACAGAATAAAGAGAAAAAGTATAAAATCAATTCAAAATAAATAAGGGAATCCCTCAAATATAGGTTCATATGCTTTTTTAACATTGAATGTGATATATGTTAATTACTTATACAGACATAGGCATTAAGCAACTCTTCAAATTTGGACTGACAGTGAGGTTGAATTGGATTTTCATTGGTTTATGTGCACTTCTTTTCTGCTTATATATTCAGCTATTAAGAGAGCTTATTGGACCCTGAGAAGATGGCAGCAGAGCCAGTTTGACTATGGGAGTCCCTGTGTGAGTTAGTGAATATATGAATAATTTTGCATGGGTGTCTGTTAGTAAGTGGGATTGTGAGTGGCTGACTGTGTGGGGACATGGAGCAGGTGACCAGGGCTCTCCTGGTGAAGCTACTGATGCTGCAGCTACTCTGCTTGAACCCTAGTACTTCCCTGGGCACAGAAGCTGAGTGTCACCTTTAAAAAATCAACAAAACCTTTCCTAGGATGAAGCTACCAGGAGTGACTGCCGGATCCAGGCTCTGCCTCACCACTGCAGTGCCTGACCAGAAACTGGCAGCAAGACAAAACAGGCGCCCCACCACCATCTTGAAAAATGAGCAAGGTACTGCCCTGTTGATCCCACCAAGGAGCCAGACCCGATCTCTGTGACCACTGGGTTAACTACTCTGGGGTCAATTGTGACCCAGAAGAAATATCCTGAAAACAAACTTTGGAGGAAAAGGAGTGCAGAGTCTCATGTGCCCCACCCTCAATCCTGATTCAGCATCGGGACAAAGGTTGCAACCTGAAAAGAATGAGGACTACTCCCCCAAGAGATCAGTAGTGAATTCTGTGTTTACCCAATCTCCTCCTCCCTGTAATCTTCTGAATGTCAGACACACAGGACTGGGGCATGACTGAGAGAGTCTAATACAGGTTGAGCCTGGACATCAGCCACAATAGGAGGACACTACTCCAGGATAAACCTGGCTTTGGTGCCACACATCAGTACCTGGGTAGGACACAATCCCACACCTACCCACTCAAGGGGATCCTCCTGAGCATATGGGAATGGGAGGGGAGGACCGAAGCCCATCCATCCCTAATGCCTCCCTCCTTCGTCCCTGAGCCAGGTGTACTAGGGAGATTGCAAATGAGGCAGCAGCTCTGCAGGAGACAACAGAGGGGCCCACCTGTGAGCAACTAAGAGGAACAATTACAGGACCTGCCACAAAGAGGGTGCTAAGTGGCCATAAAATAATTTTTCCCTTTTTATTTGTATGTGAATGTGTATGGAAAGTTTGCTTTGCATTCCCCTCCTCCCTTTTATCTTTTTTCTTTATTATTTTCTTTCTTTCTTCTTTTGTTTTTTGTTTTCTGTTTATGTCAATGATTGAGTGTCCATCATTCAGTTTTTCTGTGTATGTGAATGATTGAGTGTCCATCTTTCAGGTTTTTTAGAGGGTTCAATTTGCATCTCCCCTTTTTTTCTATTGTTTCCTTTTTTCTTTTTTTTTTTTGAGTTGGAGTCTCACTCTGTCGCCCAGACTGGAGTGCAGTGGCCGCTCCCGGCCACTGCAGCCTCGACCTGTTGGGCTCTGGTGATCCTTCCACCTCAGACTTCCAAGTAGCTGGAACTACAGGCGCACGCTACCACGCCCGGCTAATTTTTTGATTTATTGTAGAGATGAGGTCTCGCTAAGTTGCCCAGGTGGGTCTCGAACCCGCGGACTCAGGCAATCCACTCACCTCAGCCTACCAAGGCGCAGGTTTACAGGCTGAGCCACCAATCTCGGCTTGTTTTTTTTTTCTTCTTCTTTCATTCTGTAGCCTCATAGATCCATGGCCTATCCAAAGGGACAAGTCAAAGAATGAGCAATGGATAGGGAATACTTAAAGTACACTTTAAACTAAAAAAATGTGGCAACCCCATGGATTAGGTAGCATTTCCATTGCTCCCCATTATTTTCTTTTTGGCAACATAGAAACACTAAAGAAATGTGTTCTTTGAGTATTTACTGTGAAATGTGTATTGTAATGTTCAGTTATTTTTTATTTCAAGGACTCTGAGTAAGATAACCAGCTATTTGGTCAGTTCTGGAAAGAAAGAGGCCCCAATTCCACTAATTGGTAAGAATCAAGGAAAGTCATTGTGCATAAGTGGCAGTCATGGGTACACTTAAAACCCAGACCAAAATAATTTGTAACCCTTCAAAGTGATTGAAATACAAAATAAATAAGCAATATAAATTTAAAAATTCTAAATCTTGACTGAGTTCTGGTAAGATGGCGACAGCATAGGTGGAATTGTGTGATTCTCCGAACATGAGTCCCCAAAAAGACTCTTGCTTTCCTTCCCCCACCACCCTGCCAACCGCGAGCTGCACTGGTCCAAGGCCCGGGGACCCTCGGTCCCACGCAGGGTCGGATATTGCGGCCCCCGGCTGCTGCCGCGTGCACAGGAGTCTCAGGTCTCGGCTCCCTCCCTGGCTACATCGTCTCACCCAGACCAAACCACTGGTCA
>CAUYQG010157159.1:0-10241 GCA_963574415.1 Tarsius wallacei | reverse complement strand
GGAACTACAGGCGCGTGCTACCACGCCCGGCTGATTTTTTGATTTATTGTAGAGATGAGGTCTCGCTTGCCCAGGCGGGTCTCGAACCCTCGGGCTCAGGCAATCCACTCACCTCAGCCTCCCAAGGCGTGGGATTACAGGCTGAGCCACCAAGCCCGGCTCTTCTTTCTTTTCTGTATTTCCTTTTGACAAGGTCTTACACTGTCACATGTTGCTGAAGTGCAGTGGCACAAACTTAGCTCACTGCAGGCTCAAATTCCTGGCCTCAGGTGATCCTCCCCTTTGACCCTCCCGAAGTGCTGGGATTACAAGTGTGCCCCACCACATTTAGCCCATTCTTTATGGTCCCTTACCATGCGTTACAGCTGTTCATATTTTGTTGTGTAGTTGGCCTGTCTCTAGACATCACCAGATCATTGAAAAGTCTTTGATAATTTCTTCATCTTTGTATTCTCAGAACCTGGAACTGATTAGGAACCCAGTGAGGTATTGCTGATGAATGAATCATTTTGATGACTCTTACTAGCCATTCTCTCCCCTCACTCCTTAAGATTCTCATGCAGTTCTCTTTTTTGCTTGATGCTCAGACCTTACTTGTATCCACGTGCTCTGATACTCTGTATTGTATTTGCCATTTCAAAATTTACTCTTGGTAAACAGTCCTTTAAATAAGACAGAACTATTATAAGTAACAAATTTGGTTTTTCCTATCATCCAGAGTGCTGTTACAAAATATTTTGCAGGCGAATTAACCTTTTTAGAATCCCAGGAGTGCCTTGGTTTTCTAAAGCAAAGAATGAAATTAGGCAATGACAGAATGTAAACGAAATCTCCCAGAGCTTTAAATGAACCAGCTTTTATTTAGATGAACTTGTTGCTGCTATTACCTGGTGATTTTAGCATGTATGTAGAAATTGAGCTGAACTTTTTCTGACTCCTGAGTTACAGAATTTATTTTCTAAAGATACTAGTTACTTCTAAATCATTCAGCTTTAAAAATTTTGGTATATTTGTGAGTGTTTATATTTAGGAAAAGCCAGATGTCATTGGGAAATATTTCTGATCAGGAGGGTAGAACAGTGCTTTGTCAAATACTAGACCTGACTTCTATGACTCTTACTTCTTTTCTTTTCTTTTTGCCTTAAAAAGGGAAAGTGCTCTAGCAAGTGCTGATTTAGAAGAAGAAACTCACCAGAAACAAGGGCAGAAAGGAAAAAATCTCCAATGTGGTATTAAAGTAGCAGACAGAAAAGGACTTGATGATAAAGATGACACAGTTGTAACAGGTCAAAGAAAGAAAATTCCAGTCAACCAAGAAGAAGAGAGATTAAAGAATGAGAGAACTGTGTTTGTTGGGAATTTGCCTGTCACATGTAATAAGAAGGTGAGTTTGTAGTTTGTATATTGTAAAAATTCAGAGAAGTTAATAGGAACTTTATTTGCTCTAATTGTATTTAATAAGCACATAATAAGTCACTGATATAACATCATTGTAAATGAGTACATAAATCATTGTACTATAGGTGGATTCCAATAGTACCCCCTCCTTTCCATTCCTATAGTCACTGCCCTAATTCAGACTTTTGTGGATCATATTTTAGCTATTGAAATGACCTCCTGTCTTTTTTCTTTCTTTCAGCCTTATCTCTTATTATATGCCACTAGAATGTAAGCTCCATGTGTCTAGGGATATTTCTGTCTTTTCTTCACTACTGTATCCCTAACACCTGAAATGGTGCCTTGCACTTAGTAGTGGCTCAGTAAACATTTGTTGTATGAGGGAATGAATACATCCTAAGTTTCTTCCATTATATGGAGTTCATTCAACTGAAAACATGCCCTTTGTTTTCTGTGTGTCCATGTGGTAGTCATTCTTGGCAATCTTTTTTTTTTGAGTTGAAGTCTCACTCTGTTACCCAAGCTGAACTGCAGTGGCACATTCATGGCCACTGCAGCCTCGACCTGCTGGGCTCAGGCAATCCTTCCGCCTCAGCTTTCCTAGTAGCTGGAACTACAAGCATGCGCCACCACACCCAGCTAATTTTTTCATTTATTGTAGAGATGAAGTCTCACCAGTGTTGCCTGGGCTGGTCTTGAACCCGCAGGTTTAGGCAATTTTCTCACTTCCATCTCCTAAAGTGCTGGGATTACAGGCTTAAGCCACCACTCCTGGCTGTTCTTGGCAATTTTGGGGTTAAATCCTGCTCATTTTTTGAAGGACAATGTAGACTCTACTTCCTTAAAAACAAAACAGTACAGAAAACTTTTTGATTTTTTTTTTCTTTGTCACTTGCCCTAGCATTTGATTTGTGATTATTTTGTAGGACATAATACATTATACTTTGTAGCATAGTTTTGGTTATTGATCCACCTATTAGATTATAAGGGGTTCAACGGAGGAGAGTGTGTATAGTGATTTGCACAAATACTAGCCATTTAATAAATTATTTTATTATTATTATTATTATTATTAGTATTATTAGTATTGTTATTATTATTTGAGTTGGAGTCTCACTCTGTCGCCCAGACTGGAGTGCAGTGGCCGCTCCCGGCCACCACAGCCTTGACCTGCTGGGCTCCGGTGATCCTTCCGCCCCAGCCTTCCAGTAGCTGGAACTACAGGTGCACACTACCACACCCGGCTAATTTTTTTGATTTATTGTAGAGATGAGGTCTCGCCAAGTTTCCCAGGCAGGTCTTGAACCCGCAGCCTCAGGCAATCCACTCACCTCAGCCTCCCAAGGCGCGGGATTACAGGCTGAGCCACCGAGCCCGGCTTATTATTATTTTTTTTAGTCAGTGTCTCACTCTGTCACACAGCCTGGAGTGCAGTGGCACAATTATGGCTCACTGCAGCCTCCGACTTCTGGTCTCAAGTGATCCTCTTGCCTCAGCCTTCTGAGTAGCTGAGATGACAGGGATATGCCACCGTGCCTGGCTAATTTTTAAATTTGTTTAATAGAGATGAGGTCTCACTTTGTTGCCCAGGCTGATCTTGAACTCCTGTGCTCAAGCGATCCTCCCACCTCGGCTCCACACAGTGCTGGGATTATAGGCATGAGCCACTGCACTTGACCAATAAATTATTTAAAAATTAGAATTGGTAGACTGGGCGCAGTGGCTCACATCTATAATCCCAGCACTTTGGGAGGCTGAGGTGAGAGGATTGCCTGAGCCCATGGGTCCGAGACTAGCCTGGGCAACTTGGCAATCCTCTTCTCTACAGTAAATCAAAATATTAACTGGGCATGGTGGCATGTGCCTGTAGTTCCAGCTACTTGGAAGGTCAAGGCAGAAGGATCACCTAAGCTCAGCAAGTCGAGGCTGTGGTGGCCACTGCACTCCAGCTTGGGTGATGGAGTGAGACTCCAACTCAAAAGAAAAAAATATTTGGATTAGTTATAGAAATTATTGACCTATTGGGAGGACCACTTTAGCCTGGGAGTTCAAGGCTATAATGAGTGATGATTGAGTCTGAATAACCTCTGTATTCCAACCTGGGCAAGATAGTGAGACCCCCATCTGTTGTTTTTTTTTTAATTTTTCTGGCCAGGCTCAGTGGCGTAACCTGTAATCCCAGAACTTTGAGAGGCCAAAGTGACTGGATTGCCTGAGCTTGCAGGTTCAAGATCAGCCCAGGCAACTTGGCGAGACCTCATCTCTACAATAAAAATTTTAAAAAATTAGCTGGGCGTGGCAGCGTGCACCTGTAGTTCCGGCTACTGGAAAGGCTGAGGCGGAAGGATCACCAGAGCCCAGCAGGTCGAAGCTGGGGTGGCCATGAATGTGCCACTGCACCCCAGCCTGTGCAGTGGAGTAAGATTCCAATTAAAGCTGGGCTCGGTGGCTCAGCCTGTAATCCCAGCACTTTGGGAGGCTGAGGCGAGTAGATTGCCTGAGCCCGCGGGTTCGAGACCTGCCCGGGCAACTTGGCGAGACCTCCTGTCTGCAATAAATCAAAAACTAGCTGGGCGTAGTAGTGCACGCCTGTAGTTCCGGCTACTTGGAAGGCTGAGGTGGAAGGATCCCCGGAGCCCAGCAGGTCGAGGCTGCGGTGGCCGGGAGCATGCCACTGCCCTCCAGCCTGGGTGACAGAGTGAGACTCTGACTCAAAAAACATTCCAATTAAAAAAAAGTTATTGTTCTACCTATAAAATATACATTCTTCACATCCGAGCCATTCATAAAAATAATATGTAAACTTACTTGCGAGGATTTTATTCATTCTGGTGGTCTTAATTAGACACAACTGGAGAATTTCTCTTAGTGGCATAAGTATCTTTAAAATTCACTCCTACTTTGAGCCACTATGAAAAGGTGAGTTAGTTTATGGAGGCTATATGTCTAACATTAATTTACATGTGGTAAAGATTATAAAAGATTGAAAGAAAGATAGTATGCACCTGATGGATACTAATAGGAACGTGGATTGTGTTTTTTTTTTATGTAAGTTTCAGCAAAATTTTTTGTTTATGTATCTGAGTAATCACCTCTTTTTCCTAAAATGTTCTTAAAATAAAAACTGGCAGTAAAGGATTATCAGACTGTTTTACTTAATTTTTTTGGTAGCACTTATTTGATGTTTTAAGGTGAGCTAATGTATGTATATGCATTTTTTATTTTAGAAGCTGAAGTCATTTTTTAAAGAGTATGGACAGATAGAATCTGTACGATTTCGTTCACTGGTATGTTTTCTCCCCCTTTAAAATTGCATAATATTAAAATATATTACAGTTAAATCAGACTTGTTAACTTCTTGGTATTAGTGAAATGGAGGAGTACTTGACTTTCACCCTTTGAATCAACAGGCTCAGATGTATCCCAAGAAAAGAGTTGCTCTTGGTATTGGTTACTCTTGGACTCTGTTAAATAATTTAGTGAGTTTATTTGATAAAATGATATCCTTGTTACCAAAGCCAGTGGTATATTTTGGAGAGTGGATAGGCGACTTTATTTGCTGTGCTAATAGAGTAGGTTGAAAAGGTAATACTGAATAGCATTTCTGGAATCATAGGCATGCTTGTCATATGTCCCACCATATGCATTCATCATGGGAGGCGGTATGATTGCTGCAAAAAGTAAAAAGTACTTATGCTCTGAGCACAGACAGATTAAGTCTTTATTTATTTATTTTTTTTGGAGACTCCGTCCAGGCTGAATGCATGTTGTGATCCTGGCTTACTGCAGCCTTGACCTCCTGGGGGCAATCCTTTGCCTCAACCTCTCGAATAATTGGGACTACAGGTGTACACCACCATGCCCAGCTAAATTTTGTATTTTTTTTTTTGTAGAGATGAAGTCTCACTGTGTTACCCAGGCAGGTCTTGAAATCCTGACCCAGCCTCCCAGGGTGGTGGGATTGTAGGCATGAACCACTGTGCCTGGCCCAGATGAAGTCTTTAAGTCAATTTAGTGTTTAAACTTGGTAGAAGTGAGTGATACATGATTTTACCAACTGAGCACTCTGGACCGGTTATAGCCACATTGTTTGGAGCAGGAATAAGCATCATTTGTATTTGGTTTTCCCAAATGTGTTTCTTTTTTTTAACTGCATGATTAACTTACCACAGTGTATACTCTTGGTCACTATTTTTTTACATAATTAATGTGCATTAGATAGAGAAAATGTTTAATCCGTGTTTCTAATTGCTCTCTCTCATGTGATTCTCTAGAATAGAGTTTCTTAACCACCAAACATCATTTTGGGCTGGGCAGTTCTTTGTTGTTGAGTTTGCCCTGTGCATTATATTATAGGATGTTTAGTAGCATCTATGGCCTTTCCCTACTGGATGCTGGTAGCACCTCCCACACCCCAGTTGTGACTGTCTTTAGGAATTGCCAGATTTTGCAGGGCCACTGCTCTAAAAGTAGAGATGTCCCAAGGTTTTGACAGTTGCCTTAATTTTTTGGTTGCTTTGTAGTTGTCTCTGACTCTTTTCATTGGCCCATCCAGCCTAGTATTTGCCATCACTGCTGAACTGTGGTTTCTTCCTAATGTGAGTCATTCTTTTCTTTTTCCCTCGTCCCATCTAAGTTCTCATCACCTGCTGTCACAATAGATGCAGAGACCTACTCTGGTTCCTGCCTTCAGGCTTCCCCTCATTTGTCCAGCATACTATTATCAGCCTAATCTTCCGAAAGCTCTTCTCCTGGAGCTCCTGCCCACTTTGCTCTTCCCCCATTAAGATTATACTCACACACCCCCACACTCTGGCCTCGTATTACCTTGTCACCTCTGGGGAGCCTGCCCATAGTCTCCCCATCCCTGGGCTACTGGTACGTTTGGTGACTCTGCTGTGCACTCTGTAGCTCCTGTCCTTCGTTGTAGTGCCAATGCAACTGAAACTGTTACATTGTTTGCCCGCCCCACCAGACTGTAAGCTCAGATTACAAATACCCTGTTTGTCCTTCTTTCCTTGGGTTCACAGCCCTGCACGTTGTGCTCATTAAATGTACTGCAGTACCTGAACACTTTCTGATATTCTCACTGTCACGGAAACATGTCCTTACTTCTCAGCCTGACAGTCCTCCAAGGGCGGCTGCACACATGGGCTTTCTTGACTTTGTCCCATTCACTCAGGTCTTCTCTTTTGCCTGGATTCCTTCCTGAAGTACCATTTTGCCTATGACACTACTGCTTCTTTTCATGTGCAGTTAAAATGTCCCTTCTTCAAGGCTTTTCTGATACTTTATACCATTAAATGATATTTTTTCCTCTAAACTCTTCTTGTACTCTGTTGTCTTATGTTATACTTATTCACTAGTATCAATAACAAGGTATCGATCTTGTACAGAAAACTCCCAGGAACTGTGTTTTCGTGATTGTTATTCACATGTTGATTATTCATTGGGACATTTTTCGTGTCTTGTATGTTTTTCTGTTTCTTTTTTGAGAGTTTGACTATGTTAGCAATTGGAGCAGGACAACCTGAGAAGAAATAGTTCAAGGGAAATTTATGTTAACTTTCCTAAATGAGATTTACATTTGTGGATGCTCCTAGATTGTGAACTTGCAGGGTTGATGTCTTTCACCCTGATCTCCTCAGTACATGTTTGTATTTGACACATTGCTGACAGTCATACTTGCTGACTTGAATTTCTGCCTCTTTCATAAAGTTTTTCCTACTGACCCCATTTAATCCTAAATCCTGTCTTTGACTGAAAACAAAATGAGCCTGAATATAAAGTGGATTCCTATAACTGTCCAAGTAAAGACCCTACTGATTTTGTTTTTTGCCAACTGGAATATATACACTTTTAAAGATACAGATGTATAATCCCAGCACTTTGGGAGGCCGAGGCAAGAGGATTGCCTGAGCCCAGGGGTTTGAGACTAACCTGGGCAACTTGGTAAGACCTCGTCTCTACAATAAATAAAAAAATAAAGCCGGGCTCGGTGGCTCAGCCTGTAATCCCGCGCTTTGGGAGGCTGAGGTGAGTGGATTGCCTGAGCCCGCGGGTTTGAGACCCGCCTGGGCAACTTGGCGAGACCTCATCTCGACAGTAAATCAAAAAATTAGCCAGGCGCGTGCCTGTAGTTACAGCTACTTGGAAGTCTGAGGCGGAAGGATCGCCTGAGCCCAGCAGGTCGAGGCTGCAGTGGCCGAGAGCGGCCACTGCACTCCAGTCTGGACGACAGAGTGAGACTCCAACTCAAAAAAAAAAAAAAAATAAGCCAGGCGTGGTAGCATGCGTCTGTAGTTCCAGCTGCTTAGAAGGCTGAGGCGGAAAGATTGCTTGAGCCCAGCAGGTTGAGGCTGCGGTGGCCGTGAGTGTGCCACTGCACTCAAGCCGGGCAACAGAGTGAGACTTCGACGCAAAAAAATAAAGATACAGGTGAAATAATGTCTTCTTATATTATTTGTTGGTCCAACCAGACTTCTTTTCTTTTTTTTTTGAGTTGGGGTCTTATTCTATCACACAGGTTAGAGTACAGTGGCATGATCACAGTTCACTACTGCTTCAACCTCCTGGACTCAGGTGATCCTTCCGCCTCAGCCTCTCAAGTAGCTGGGACTACACGCCTGCACCACCATGCCTGGCTAATTTTTAAGTTTTTTGTAGAGGTGGGAATCTCACTATGTTGCCCAGGCTGGTCACGAACTCATGAGTTCAAGCAATTCTCCCGCCTTAGCCTCCAAAAAGTGCTTGGATTACAGATATGAGCCAGCCACTGGGCCCTGTTAAGACATTTAAATTATATAGACTGTACAATAAAATATTAATTTGTAAACACTGCTTTTTTTCTAAATTTATTTTATAAAACAACTTATCATTTTTTTCGTGTATCTTCGACATCAGTGTCTCCTCCTGAATGTCCTCCCCCTTCTGACACAGTTTGAGATCTCATTATCTTGACTTCCATTTAGGTTTTTTGAGAGTCACTGCCTGTTAAATCTGAGTATGATGCTATCATTGGAAGCATCATAAAATTTTTGCATAAAATTAGGACAGTTGTTTCTGATTTGATTGTTTCCCTAGAGTTTTTTACTCACAGTATATCAGAGTTGGATATTTAGACTTTAACTAAAATATAATTAATTTGAAGTAATATTTCAAATATTGAATTTTCTTTCTTTTTGTTTCCTTTTAAAAGATTCCAGCAGAGGGAACTCTATCCAAAAAGCTGGCAGCAATAAAGTAAGTATATAATTTGAGGAAGGGAGTTGCCTTAAACTTTCTTCCTTTTTGGTTAAAAATTGAGATCATTTCTTAATAATTTTATGTTTGGATAATACAGAATGCTTGACTGTTTCCTTGCATCTATAATATCCTATAAATTTGTAACGTTTGGTAGAGTCACAGAATATATTGTAATTTACTGGAAAATGAGTCATGAGAAATTTCAAGAATGTTTATAGTGTTTGGAAGAGATTAAGAAAGTTCTGTCCTAGATTTTCTCATGCAAATAATAAATACTGTATTTTCTAAATTCTAAAGTGTTCCTCATTTTAGCTGTTGGCTAGTCAGGTTTTTCCAGAGAGAATTCATGTTTGCTTCTGCTGATGACCTGGGGTTGCTTACCTGTCATTGCTTTACGTTCTCTGTTTGAGAGTTTTTGGGACCATACTGGTAATTTGACTTGTTCAGATTTTCAGGGGATTTTTTTTCCACCCAGTATCAAGAAGGAGACATGAAAGTCTCCTTGCTCTTTCTTCCCACATGGGAGGCTTATTTCTCATTTGCCTTTAGCTTTATATAGGTTTCCTACTAATCTCGCCATCTGGGGTGTTTTTTCTTTCTTAATGGTTCCTGAAATGATGGATTTTTATAGGCAGAGATGATTTTATATTAGATACAATAAAATAATGTACTTTGAAAACATTCCTGAGATATTTTAATTTCAACAGTCCCTTCATTTTGACATTCATGAGGGGGGATCCAAAAACCCCGGAATTTATTTATTAAAAATTGTGTATTTATTCTTACATGTTTAAACTTCACTCACCTTCAGAGTACTCTCCATTTGATGCAGTACACCTATCAAGACACTTACTCCACTGCTCAAAACAGGTTTTGAACTTGTCTGTTTTGATGCCTTTTAGTGTTTCTGCCATTTTTGGTTTTACCTCTTCCACACTGGTAAAACATTTTCCTCTGAGGACTTTTTCATCTGGAGAAACAAAAAAAAAAGTCGCTCAAGGCAAGGTGGGTGAATAGGGAGGGTAGGGTATGAGAGACATGCTGTTTTTGGTTAAAAACACTCAGCAGGATATGGGCAGATATGTTGTCACGGTGGAAGAATAAGTCACCTGTCTGCCACAACTTGGGACGTTTCTTCTGTAACACTGCCTTTCACAACAACACTAGCTGGTACTCCGATGCTGATGAATTCCTAAAACACTTCGCTATTGGGAAGGACCTGTACTACAGGGGGCCCGCCTTCCCAAAAAATAATTCTGATTTTTTTATTTTTAAGTTTATTTATTTATTTATTTATTTCAGTCAGATTTCTTTCACCTAGGCTGGAGTGCAGTGGCACAGTCATTACTTACTATAGCCTCAATCTCCTGGGCCCAGGCCGTCTTCCTGCCTCAGCCTTTTGAAAGCTAGAACAACAGGCATGCACCACACTATGCCTGGCTAATTTTTTTTTTTTTTTTTTTTTTTTTTTTTTTTGAGTTGGAGTCTCACTCTGTCGCCCAGACTGGAGTGCAGTGGCCACTCCCGGCCACCGCAGCCTCGACCTGCTGGGCTCTGGCGATCCTTCCGCCTCAGCCTTCCAAGTAGCTGGAACTACA
>CAUYQG010157157.1:0-18194 GCA_963574415.1 Tarsius wallacei | reverse complement strand
ATGATAAATATATTGAATGACCAAGAAGAAATAATATAAACGGATTAAGCATCACAGAAGAATTTTTTTTTTTTTTGAGTTGCAGTCTCACTCCATCACCCAGGCTGGAGTGCAGTGGCATGCTCAAGGCCACCCCAGAGTTGACCTGCTGGATTCCAGCCATCTTTCTGCCTCAGCCTTCCTAATAGCTGGAATCACCGACACGCGCTACCATGCCCAGCTAATTTTTTATTGATTGTAGAGACGAAGTCTCATCATGTTGCCCAGGCTGGTCTTGGACCTACGGGCTCAGACAATCCACTCACCTCGGCCTCCCAAAGTGCTAGGATTACAGGCTGAGCCACCGAGCCTAGCCCACAGATGAATTTTATGGACATGTCTATGTCAGATATTTTTTAAAACCTTAAATAAATAGATAAATGTTTTGGATCACAAAAGTGCTAAAATTGGTGAAATAAAAAGTAGAAATTAAAGTAATAAACAAAAACTTCTCCCTCAAACATTTTATGGGTTGATTCTAACAGGTTTTTAAGAAATTAATGAGCCGGGCTTGGTGGCTCAGCCTGTAATCCCGCGCTTTGGGAGGCCGAGGTGAGTGGATGGCCTGAGCCCGCGGGTTCAAGACCCGCCCGGGCAACTTGGCGAGACCTCATCTCTACAATAAATTAAAAAATTAGCTGGGCGTGGTAGCGCATGCCTGTAGTTCCAGCTACTTGGAAGGCTGAGACTGAAGTATCGCCGGAGCCCAGCAGGTCGAGTCTACGGTGGCCAGGAGCGGCCACTGCACTCCATTCTGGGTGACAAAGTGAGACTCCAACTCAAAAAAAAAAAAAAAAAAAAATTAATGAATAGAAAAAGACAGCGACTACACCTATTTTATGAGGCCTATTTCGTGTAGGCCTTTCATTTGTGAACATGTATTAATGTAAGTGAAATCCTAAATAAAATGTCACCTAAAATAGGGGGATGTCAGCAAAATGACAGGCTAAGAAGGTGCAGGACATTCTTTTTCCACAGAGACCCTGAGACCCAACAATGTACAGATCACAATGTCTGTATGTGACTCTGAGTCAAAGAAACTAAAAGAAAGAGGAAGAAAAGCCAAGAGAGTCTAAGGGACTCATAGGATACTATCAAGTGGCCCAATCTATGTACAAGAGAAAGTACACACAGAGAAGAGAGAAAAAAGAGACATGGAGTCTATTTAGAGAAATATTGGCTGAAAATGTCCCACACTAGAAGAAAACAATGCACATACAGATTCAAGATGCTCGAGGAACTTCAACTAGGATAAATTCACAGAGAAGCACCCGAAGACACGTTATTATTAAACTCTCTAACATCAAAGACTAAGAGAGACCCTTGAAAGTGGGAAGGAAAACAGTATGTCACATACAGCAGAGTCTCCATAAGATTATCAGAGTTTTTTTAGCAGAAACTTTACAGGACAGAAGAGTGTGGAATGATATGTTCATATTGCTGAAGAAAAATATTGTCAAACAAGGATACCATATCTGGCCAAACTGTTGCTCAATAATGAAGGTGATATTAAGGCTTTCCCAGATGAACAAAAGCTGAAAGAGTTCACTATCGCTAGACCTGCTTACAAGAAATGCTAATGGGAGTCTTTCAAGTTGGGATAAAAAGATGATAGATGGTAGCACAAAGCCATATTGAAAGCATAAGACTCTCTTTGAAGGTGAATACATGGAAAATAGAGTAACCTGTACTATTGTAATTTTGGTGCACAGATTTTAAATGACAGAGATGTTTTAAAAACTATAAATCTATGTAAATGAGTATCCAATATATAGAGATGCACTCGTGACAGCACTAACATACAGTGGGGATGGAGGTGGAGCAGTAAAGAAGTAGAGTTTTTATATGTGATTGAAGTTAAGTTCTTGCCATTTAAAATAGAGTCAGGATCTCACTCTGGCACCCAGGCTGGAGTGCAGCGGTGTGATCGTGGCTCACTGCAGCCTCGTCCTCCCGGGCTCAGGCAATCCTTCCACCTCAGCCTCTGAGTAGCTGGGACTACAGGCACATGCCACCACATTCAGCTCCTTTATTTTTATTTTTTATAGAGACTATGTCTTGCTATGTTGCCTGGACTGGTCTTGTACTCCTGTGCTCAAGCAGTCCTCCCACTTTGGCCTCCTAAAGTGCTGGAATAACAGATATGAGTCACTGGAGTGCTTATTTTAGTATGTGTTGAGTAACTACAATGGTATACACAGAGAAAATATAGAATATGCACAAAAGGAAATGAGAACATCAAAGCATATCACTACCAAAAAATCAGCAAAACTTAAAGGAAGCAGTAAAAGAGGAAAGGCAAAGCAAAAAGCCTAGAAGACATACAAAAAACAACAAAATGACAATAGTAAGTTCTTCCCTATCAGTCATTATTTTAAATGTAAATGGATTAAACTTGTTAATCAAAGACACAGATTGGGTGAATGGATTAAAAAACAGAATTCAACTATTTATTGTCTAGAAGAGACTCACTTTGAATCTACACTCATCTACTGAAAGTGAAAGAATAGAAAAAGGATTTTTCATGCAAATTGTAACCAAAATAGCAGGAATGGCTATGATGTTATTAAATAGAGCTTAAATGCAAACTGTGACAAGAGATGAAGAAGAATATCACAAAATTATAATTATGTGTGTACTAAACCTCAGAGACTCTAAATATATGAAGCCAACTTGACAGAATTGAAGGTAGAAATAGACAGCAACACAATAATAATGGGATGCTTCAATAACTCTCTTTCAATAATGAATAGAACAACTGGAAAGAAGATGAATAAGGAAATAGAGGATTTGAGCAGCACTGTTGACCAATTGGACATACACAAAACAGTCAACTAAGCAATGGCAAAATATATTCTTCTCAAGTGCAAATGGGGCATTCTTTAAGATAGACCACATGTTAGGCTACAAAACAAATCTTCAAACATCAAGAAGACTGAAATCATACAAAGTGTCTTTTCCAATCACAGTAGATTATAACCAGAAATCAACAGCACAAAGACTATGAAAATAGAGACTCAAATAACTAAAATCAGAAATGAAAGAGAGGGATTACAAGTGTTGCCACAGGAAAAAAAGGGATTATAAGAGAATACTATGAATAATTGTACACCAACAAATTGGATAACCTAAAAGAAAACCAGTTCCTAGAAACACCAACCTATAAGAGTGAATCATGAAGAAATAGAAAATGGGCTGGGTGCGGTGGTTCAAGCCTGTAATTCCAGCACTTTGGGAGGCCAAGGTAAGAGGATTGCCTAAGTTCAGGGGCTCGAGACCAGCCTGGGCAACTTGGTGAGACTTCATCTCTACAATCAATCAAAAAAGTAGCCGGGCATGGTAGCACATGCCTGTAGTTCCGGCTACTTGGAAGGTTGAGGTGGAAAGATTGCTTGAGCTCAACAGGTCAACACTGGGGTGGCCATGAGCATGCCACTGCACTCCAGCCTGGGTGGTGGAGTGAGATTCTGACACACACACACACACACACACACACACACACAGAAATAGAAAATGTGAACAGATAAATAATGAGTAAGGAGACAAAGTCAATAATCAAAAACTTTCCAACAAAGAAAAGCCCGGGATCACTGGTGAATTCTACCAAATATTTCAAGAAAAATTAACACCAATTCTCCTGAAATGCTTCCAAAAAAATACAAGAGATGGACACTTCCAAGCTTATTCTATGAGACCAGTGTTATTACCCTGATACCAAAGCCAGAAAAACAGCACTACAAGAAAAGCAAACTACAGACCTGTTGAACTACATTTTCTAATAAACATTGCTGCCAAAATCCTCAAAAAAAATTATTAACAGACTACATTCAACAACACGTTAAAATAATTATACACCATGACCAAGTGGGGTGTATTTCTGGAACACAAGGATGGTGTTCCAGAAATACATTACATTATGAGAATGAAGGACAAAGACTACATGGTCTTCTCAACGGATGCAGAAAAAGAATTGAGTAAGAGTCAATGCTCCTTCATGATAAAAACATTCAACAAAGTAGGAATGGAAGGAAACTACCTCAGTGTAATAAGGCCGTTTATGAAATGCCCACATCTAATATCATACTCAATGGTAAGAGCCGCAAATCTTGTTCTCTAAGATCAGAAACAAAGCAAGGACACCCATTCCCACCACTTCTATTTAACGTAGTATTCAAAGTTCTAGCCAGAGCGATTAGGCGAGAAGAAGAAATGAATGTCATCCACATTGGAATTGAAGTAAAATGATATCTTTTCACAGATGATTTGATTTCATATGTAAAAACCTTAAAGATTCTACAGCAAAACCGTTAGAACTAATGAATGAAATCAGCAAAATTGTGTGATACAACATATAAAAATCTTTTACATTTCTATACGCTGACAATGTATAATCTGAAAAGGAAATTAAGAAAAAAATTTAATTTACAACACTATCAAAAAGAATGAACTATTTAGGAACTAACCTAACCAAGGAGGCAAAAGACTTGTACACTAAAAACTACAAAACATATTGAAAAAACTAAAGACAAATAAGTGGGAAGACACTTGTGTTCATAGATTGAAAGACTTAATATTGTTAAGATGTCCTGTATTACCCAAAGCGATCTGTAGGTTCAGTGTAATGCTTATCAAGATCCCAATGGTATTTTTCACAAAAATAGAAAAATTCATCCCAATATGGATATGAACTCTTAAGGGACCCTGAATGGCCAAAACAATTTTGAAGAAAAAGTTGGAGGATACATCCTTCCTGTTTTCAAAATATATTACATAGATACAGCAATCAAAACAGTATAGTACTGTCCAAAGACAGACAAATAGACTAACGGAATAGAAAAGAGATACCAAAAATAAACCCTCACGTATTTAGTCGAATGATCTTCAACAAGGGTACCAAGACCACACAAAGAACAATCTCTTCAACAAATAGTTCTGGGAAAACTGGATATCCAGATGCAACAACAATAACAACAAAAAGAAACTGGGCCCTTAACCTAGAGGAAAAATATATAGGAAAAACTTCATCATATTAGACTTGTCATTGATTTCTTGCATATAACACCAAAAGCACAGGCAACAAAAGCAAAACTAAACAAATGAGACTGCACCAAACGCAAAAACTTTTGTGCGTCAAGGAACACAAGCAACAGAGTGAAAAGTCAACCTACACAATGGGAGAAAATATTTGCAAAGCATGTATCTGATAAGGGGTTAATACCAAGAATATATAGGCTGGGCTTGGTGGCGCAGCCTGTCATCCCAGGACTTTGGGAGGCCAAGGCAAGTGGATTGCCTGAGCCCGTGGGTTCGAGACCAGCCCGGGCAACTTGATGAGACCTCATCTCTGCAATAAATCAAACATTAACTGGGCATGGTAGTGTGCACCTGAAGTTCCAGCTACTTGGAAGGCTGAGGCGGAAGGATCACCGGAACCCAGCGGGTAGACGCTGGAATGACTGTGAGCGTGCCACTGCACTACAGGCTGGGCGACCAAGTGAGACTCAACACAAAAAAAAAAAAAAAAAATATATATATATATATATATAAAGAACTCCTGCAACCCAATAACAAAAATCTCAACTCACAAAATGGGCAGCTTTGGTAGACATTTCTCCAGAGATGATATACAAATGGCCAATAAGCATATGAAAAGATGTTCAACATTGCTAATTATTATAGAAATGCAAAGCAGAACCACAATGAAATATCATTTCATATCCATCAGCATGATCACTATCAAAAAACAGAAAATAACAAGTGTTGACAGGGATGTGGAAAAATTGGGACCCTTGTGCACTGTTGGAGTGACTGTAAAATGGTGAAATTGCTATGGAAAACAGTATGGGATTTCCTTCAAAAATTAACAACAGAGCTACCGTATGATCCAGCAATCTCACTTCTGGGAGATTTGTATCCAAGGTGATTGAAGGCAGGGTCTCGAAGAGATATTCGCAGACTCTTGACAGCAGCACTATTCACAATAGCCCAGAGGCAAAAGCAACACAAACGTCCTTTGACGGATGAATTGGTACACAAAATGCGGTATAGATATACAACGAAATATTTAATTCAGTCTTTAAAAAGTAGGCAATCCTGCCATTTCTGACAACCTGGATGAATTACACTAAGTTAAGTATGCCAGTCACAAAAGAGACGTTCTGTATTATCACACTTATAGGAGGTATTTGCAGTAGTCAAACTCCTAGAAACAGAAAATAGAATGGTGGTGACCAGGGACTGAGGGAAGGGAAGGAGGGGAATTGTTCAATGGGTATAGAGTTTCAGTTTTTCAAGATGAAAAAGTTGTAGAGATCTGATGCACAAAAAGGTGTGTCAGCCTCTGTAACACAGAGGGAAGCACTCTGAATGATATTTATTGGGGAATATGGCATTGCACTAGGAATAGCCCCGCATGTGTATGAGGGAGGACTCCCAGAAAGCTGGAATTATCTTTTTTTTTTTTTTTTTTTTTTTGAGTTGGAGTCTCACTCCTTCGCCCCGACGGGAGTGCAGTGGCACACTCCCAGCCACTGCAGCCTCGACCTGCTGGGCTCTGGCGATCCTTCTGCCTCAGCTTTCCACGTAGCTGGAACTACAGGCGCGCGCTACCATGCCCGGCTAATTTTTGATTTATTGTAGAGACGAGTTCTCGCCAAGTTGCCCGGGTGGGTCTCGAACCCGCGGGCTCAGGCAATCCATGTGCCTCGGCCTCTCAAAGTGCTGGGATGACAGGCTGAGCCACCGAGCCTGGCCAATACACGTTTTTTAATAAATGAATTCTGAGGTTTTTTTGGGGGTCCCCCCTTGTATATTTAGGGAGGTAGTAATGTGGTAAGACATGGCAAAATTCATAAAGATATTCATACCAATTTCTCCAGTAATCCTCCTACTATTTATGCTAAAAATGAGAGAGAGAGAGAGAGAGAGAGAGAGAAGCAATGAGATGTTAATTGCAGCATTATCTTAAGGAACAAAGAATTAAAATGTCCAACAATAGAGGAGAAATAAGGTACATTCAAATAATGGATTATAGACATTCAAATAATAATTGGAAAAACTGTATAGAAACATGGAATCATGTTTTTGGTGTTTTAAGTGAAAGAATATAAATAGCATGTACCACATTTTGCAGTTACAGAATATATATAGTCATATGGGTTGGTGCAAGATAAGAAGATATTAGAAGCCAAAATGAACAGAGTAGAAAGACAGCCAAGAAAATATTTGCATATATATTAGGATCAATTATATGGTTAAAGTGATTTCAAGTTAGTGGGGAAAGGATGAACTCATCAAAAAATGATGCTGGCAGCTGGACTTGGTGGTCAGCTTGTCATCCCAGCACTTTGGGAGGCTGAGGAGAGTGGATTGACTGAGCCCGTGGGTTCGAGACCAGCCCGGGCAACTTGTCGAGCCTTCATCTCTACAATAAATCAAAAAATAGCTGGGCATGGTAGCACGCACCTGTAGTTCTGGTTACTTGGAAGGCTGAGGCAGAAGGATTGCCGGAGCCCAGCAGGTCGATGCCGGGATGGCCATGAATGTGCCACTGCACTCCAGCCTGGGCGACGAAGTGACCCCCAACTCAAAAAAAAAAAAAAATGACATTGGCTGTTTATTGCAGGAAACATTAAAAAGGCAGATGATCAGTAGATTTTTAATCAACCAGAACTATCTTTTTATATATGGCTTGAGATAGAAATCTAATTATATCTTTCCTACAATGAATATAAAAGTAAAAGTATATAACAAAATGCAGAAGACTATTTTTATAATTTTTATATGCTAAGAAAGACCTTGAACAAATCAGAAAGCCAGAAACCAAAAAGGAAAGACTAACAGATTTAACTATACATATAAATATATGAAACTTATTTCTGGTAAGTGATAATATAAACCAAAATAAAAGAAAAATGACAGATTGAAAGAAAATATTTGCTACATATAAAACAAAAAGGGAAAAATGGCCATAATATATAAAGAGTAGAAAAATGGGCAGAGCATATACAAAGATTTTTCATGGAAAAAATGCATTTAGCCAATAATATGTAGAATAAAATACAGTACACCTCATTGCTAAGAGGGGAAAATTAAAATAGCAATGACACAATTTTCAGTCATAGGCTAGACAATTTGGACTTATTGACAATAACTAGCATTTGCAAATGTTCAAAGAAAGACACTTATATGCTATTGAAGGATGTGTAATTTGGCGCAGAATTATTTGCAGGGTTTTTGGCAGTGTCTATAAAAACTAATACTGTGCCCTTTGATCCAAACATTGTATTTGTAGAATTTTAGGTTGGTGAAATATTCTAACCTGGGTGTTCATTATAGACACATGTACACAAGAACAAAGGAAATAGCTTGACTGTCCACTATAAAATATTATATATATATATATATAATTTATTTATTTATTTTTTGAGTTGGAGTCTCACTCTGTCTCCCAGACTGGAGTGCAGTGGCCGCTCCCTGCCACTGCAGCCTCGACCTGCTGGGCTCCGGTGATCCTTCCACCTCAGCCTTCCAAGTAGCTGGAACTACAGGCACGCACTACCACACCTGGCTGATTTTTTGATTTATTGTAGAGATGAGGTCTCGCCAAGGTGCCCGGGTGGGTCTCGAACCCTCGGACTCAGGCCGTCCACTCACCTCGGCCTCCCAAAGCGCGGGATTACAGGCTGAGCCACTGAGCCCGGCAAGATAAACCAGGCTCCGATTTGAAAATAAATCACCATTCTTTTAAAATATATATTTATAATATAGCTATTAAAAATCTCCAAGGCATGTTGTTAGCAAAAATACTGTCAAATTAAGCATCTGATTATATATTTAGAAAACATTGCATTCATTTAAATTCATGCATATCAATACAATATTAAAAGATCTGCAACAACAAGTACCAAACTAGTAATCATGCTTACCTCTTAGAAAGGAAAATTAGTTGGACTGAAGAAGGTGACTATGAAATGGAATTTCAACTTTTTTACTCTCTATTTTTTTTTTAATTTTTGATAGTTGAAATGGTATTTTGTCTGAAATTAGGATCACGACTCCTCCTTTCTTTTGTGTTCCATTTGCCTGGAAATTTGTTTTGAGGACATTTATATTTCATTACTAGTGTTCTTTTTAATGTTTTATCGTGGAGTTACCTCATTCTCTCAGATTGTTTCTTTTTCTAAGTACCTACTAGTAACTCAGCATACAAGCTCTCTGATAGAACTGTAAAATTATTCTCACTATGGCCAAATAGTTCATATAAATCTGTAAGTTCCATTTTTCCATTTTCTCCCCTGATACGTTCCTTCTGGACGGCTCTGCCCCCCTGCTCCCATTGGAGCAATAAAATTGATTGCCTATCTGGCTTTGGAAGATGATCATTTTCATCATCTTGGAGATTTCCCTCCCTTCTCCTGTCTGTTGGATCCCTTTCTCTTGCTCTCAATACTCCTTTTTAGTGTTTACTCCCCAGTTCTGATGGCGTATAATCTCTGAGAGATCAAAAGTTAGGCATTTAATGACCTTACGTGTCTAAGCATGACTTGATTGCACATTGAATTTGTAGAATTCCAGGCTGGATTTATCTCTTCAGCTTTTAGCTTTGCACTTTCTAGGCAAAACAACTCATATATTTTTTTGCTAACAAAACAAAACAAAATTTACATTATTTCTTTTCATCTGCACAACACTTTTTTTGTGTGTGGGGGATAAGGGCAGATGTTCCAAATGAGGACCTAAACAATAATATTGTCAGCAACATTCTCATTTTAATGTGAATGAATCTAGCATCATATTAGCTCTTAATTTAAAAAAAAATTAATTTTCCAAGTAATTTTAACTTTAATTAAGAAAAGTTTAATTGAATTCTCCAGAGACATCTATTAAAGTAATTGTGAACCTTTTTCTTCTCCCCTAGTGGTCTGGGACATGATGTAGTGATTTATAATATAAATTATTATTTAATTGATAGAATAAATCTAGGTTCATCAAGGGGTTTGATTTCAGTTGCCTCCACATTTATTTAGGATTTTGGCATCAACATTTATCTTGTTGTCCTTACACAATGTTTTTGAGTTTTTTCATAAATTGGGCTAAATTTTTATTGATTGGATCTATGCTCTGTGCATATGAACTATATGAAGAAACATTAACTCTATTCATCCTAGGTGACCAGTAATGAATGTTGACTTAGAAAATTTGTTAATTTTTGTTTCAATCTTCTCCCTCCATGGACTATTTGAATTCATAACTTTCAGAGAGATAAGTCAGTAACACAAAGATTTATAAAAATCTAAAGCAATTGAGTCCTTGTAAATATGAGTGCTAGATTAGGTATCGAAATACATCTGCCACTGGATATAATAAGTTGGACAATTGAGCTACATTTTATGCTGAGTATTCCACTTATTCTTTGTTCAGCTGTTTCCATATTTTTAAACTCCTTATATATTCATGTACTAAATTTCCATCTCCTGAATTAAACTTTAGATATCTTGACAATTTAAGGGAAACTTAGAAAGATTATATAACATAGAATTAACCATTCTGTGGAAGCTTGAAAAAACTCACTTGTAAGCTATGTTATCAGAGAGCTCTATTTTGAATGTAATTCTTGAATTTTTATAACATATCTGCAGTTAGTTTATTCACATTTTATCTCCTTTAGTCAATTTCATCTATATATGCTTAGAAAAATGGTAAACTAATAATGATTTCTAGTTATTAGCCTATATGTAAACATAGTTTTTTCTTAAAATAATTTGAAACTTCTTTATATATTTTGGAAGTATTCAGCCACATCAAATCTTAAAACTGAATCAGTGCTATAGGAGGTGGGAACTGAGAATGATGATTTTTTTTTTTTTTTTTTTAGGTATATAGACTATTTATTAACAGGCAAAGCCTACAGACTTTTATTTCTTCTTGGATACACGCACAGTACAACTACGACACCCAGTGGTTTTGGTGTGCTGGCCTCGAACACAAAGGTCCCAGAAGTGGCTTAGCCCTCTATGGGCCCGAATCTTCTTCAGTCACTCCATATCTTCATGGAACTTGTTGTCTAGACCATTGGCCAAGACTAGGCTGTATTGTCTATCCTTAACATCCTTCTGTCTATTTAAGAACAAGTCTGGGATCTTGTATTGGTGTGGATTCTGCATAACGTTGATCACATGTTCACATGTTCCACCTCACCCTCGGTGAGTTCTCCTGCCCTCTTGGTGAGGTCAATGTCTGCTTTCCTCAACACCACATGAATGTATCTTTGACTCACACCCTTAATGACAGTGATGGCAATGGCTATTTTCTGCCACCCATCGATGTTGGTGTTGTGTTCTTGCAAAATGTGCTGAACTTCTCAGGGATCACCAGAGACATGGTGGCGACACTAACAGTGGCATGTAGGCCTCCTGTGAAAGCAATGATGGTTTCTATTTGTTGTGAAAGATAAAATACTCAGTCACCTGGAATATTGCAAAACTTTTTGAAGGTTACCTGCTCAGTTTACTTCACAGTTAATTTCTCTTTTTTTTTTACAGATGTAAATAGCACTTTTGACACAAACCTAAATAGATATTATTTAATTGGCATAAATACAAAGGCAACTATGGCATAGTTTCACCTGGAGAATTGTTAAAGAATTCTGGTGTTCCTCAAGAAACAGAGTTTAGATACACTTATCAAAGTGAGATAAGAGACCCTTGTTTTCTTATTCCTACATATATATTTCTGAGTTTTGATTTTCAGCACATATGGTCATAAAAATAAAACTAAAACTCATTAAATAGAAACAAGTACCTGCGCTTTGTTATTTCTTAAATATTTCCACATTTTCCAATACCTATTTGAGCTTCATTTTAGCATCATTTGTTTTGAAAATCACTTCCAAGATAAATTAAAATTTATTTGACACATGAGGAAACTGAACTCAAAAAGGTAAGCAGTAAGTTGCCGTCAAGATCACTGTTATCTGTGTTCCAACATTAGACTGTATTGAGGAATGTACTACATTTAATTCAGTTCAACAGACACAAAGATTATTACAATCTCCAAATTGGATCTTAAGACTCCTCTCCAGTTCCTGGTTCTATGACCCCTCTCCTCTCTGAACTTCTCTTCATCACCTTGCCTCATAGCTAATCTTGCTCTCGCTCTCCCCAACCTTAGTCTCTCAAATTTCTTTTCTTCAGCATGGAGCAACATGGGTGTGAGAAAATCCACTATGTAAATCTCCCATTTCATCACAATTACCAATAATAGCCAAAACCTTTATCTCCTGCCTTTGCCAGGCTACATACTTAGACTCTTATCTGTTTCCCTAAGGCCAGGTACTGTGCCTGACACATTGTAGGCCTTCAATTAACACTGGTTAGAAGAATGCATGAATGCAACTCCTGATGTCTTCAACTGAATGTGATTTTTTTTGTTGACTTGTAACCCCTGTAAAAGATTCACTGTAAATTTCTTTCAATAAATCTCTAGGTTTCAAAAAAATAAAATTTAATCTTGCTTTATTTCACAAATTGTTTTAATTTCCTTTTAGTCTTGAAATGGTATGACTCATTTGATAAAAAGGAAGTGTAGGAAAAGATGTCTTTGTTATACTGTTTCCATATTATATGTAAATAATAAATGGATTTCAAGGGGATGAAATCGGTTTCATGCAAATTTGGGGACTTGGTTAATTTATGCTGCTTTTTTGCAAAGATGAATAATAATTATCAAATTCTCTGAGGGCACTGACTCATGAAAGTTTTAGAAACACAGATTTACTTCATGAGACTCATAATTTTCACATTGCTTAAAATATTTTAGCATTTCTTTTCTTCTCTAATCTATGCTAGGTAACATTTTCAGGTAAACAAAAGTACTCTGAGCAGTAGCTATGGCATTGTTTTAAAATTAATAGAAATTTGTCTGCTTTCATTATTTAGCATGATTTTGTCATTTGATTAAAAATTATAATACATTAAGGAATATTCTTCTACTGATATTTTACTAAGAGTTTTACTTGTAATCAGGAATGGATGGTGGTAATTTCTATTTTTAAAATTTGACATTTACTGAATTCATGATTTTTCTTCTTTGAACGATGTAAGCAATGAATCATATTCATAGATTTCCTTATAGATGTTCTTGGAGGTCTGGAATAAAGAACCATATATGTAAATCTTCATAAGACAGGCACAAAAAAAGTTCATTTACCTTAGATATATGGTGTCGGCAAAGGATTAGTTTTCATATATTTTTATACTTTCCACAGGACAAAAAAAAAACCCAACTGCTAGCCAAATTGAACAAGCAAAAACAAAAGAAGCCATAAATACTCAAGACAAGGAGTAACAAGAGGGAATAAATATTGAAACACAAGAAGTTTAACAAGGCTGTATCATAGACTGCCATGCAAATTAGATGAAATAGTTAATTTCCTAAGGAAACACAGATTACCAAATTAAACCCAATAGAGTTAGAAATCTTCCACAGACCATTTTCTAACAAAGAAAAGTATTAAGAAACTGCCCCAGCAACCTCAAATAGTCTCAAATAGTTTCACAGAGGAATTCTACCAAATTTTCAAACACCAGATGGTTTCAGTGCTCTAAAAATTATTTTGAAATAATTAAAATTGGGGAAATCTTTCAAAATTCTTTAAGAAAGCAGGTACACAATCAATATGTGAGACCCCTTCTTCTGACTTGCCCACAGTTTCTCATCTGCCTTCGTTTTTACAGAGCCTACCTGTGGGGTGACAGTAGCAGTAGTATGAGTGAGCACATGCTGCTATGCGGTGAATTACTTTCTTCTTTACTTCAGTTATTTTAAAGTTTCAGCATTCTCTGTTATCATATTATACTGAAGGTGTACATTTGTGTAGAATGTAATTTTCCATTCCTGTTTTGTTGTTAGTCGATTACCACTGGATGAAGATTCATTGATTGAATTTGGGCTCATTTTCACTATCACGATACTGCTTCCTTCCTGACACATGTATTTAGCCCTTATGTCTTTGTATTATACATACCTGTTTACAGTGTGACTTATTTTCCCACTTACTGCGTTTTGCCTTGGATGCTACTTTGTCTGATAGTTACAGTTCACCATCTTTCTTTTTTCATGATTTTCTTATATAGCTTTTTATCTCCTTTTATTTTAAAACTTTCTAGCTCATAGCCCCTACCTCATAAAGTTTGATAGGGGGTACATGATCTAACAAATGTAAATCACTTAGAAAAGTCCCTAAAACATAGTAAATGCAGGATGTTATTATTTTGTTTCTGGTACACAAAACACATTTAAATGGTTATATTCTTGTGTGAGACTAACTGGTTTTTGTTATGGATGTAAGCTGGATATCTCATGCACATCCTCAGATTTCTTCAACCTTACCTGCCTTCTGGGTTTTTAACTGCTTGCTCTACCAGCTGCTTCCATGATGACCAATTCCAAGTGACCCTGTTGTTCTGCCCACCTGAGACTGATGCTCAGAGAATTGTGATCTTCCTACAATTCCCAGATGATGTGCTGTACCATGTGGCATGGAACTGACTTCCCCATGGTTGTTAAAGAGCCAGATAATACAGCCTAACAAAGATAGCAACTTCCTGTGGGATGAATTTTGACCACTGGGGGATGGGAAATGCAGGGAAGATGAACTTCCCTCTCCATGCTTCCCAATTAACTTTTCTGGAAGGGAGTATTTAAATAGCTTCTTTTGGACAGTCCTGCCTGGCAGAGTGAATACCCTTGTGTCCCGGTGAAACAGGGGCAGTGCCTGTGCTTTACTCATGCTGCTTGAACTTGAGTCCTGTCCTAATTGTACAATTTTCATTGCAGGATTAATTTCTGAAATACCCATGACCTCATGACTTAGTAACACAATAATATGCAGCTCACAAATGGCAGTTCAAACCCATACTTTGTATATTGTCCCATGGTCAAATTATCTTTCTCTAGAAAAGTCTAATCGCATATTGCGATACGTCTCAAAGTAGAATTTTTTCTCTGTTGTGGTAAACATTATTTTGCTCCAGGTTTCCAGGGATCTGTGTTGCAACCCAGGTTTTGGGTCTTACCAGAGACCCCATTTAGCATCTCAGCTCACTAAGGGAAGTTTCAGTCTTGTCACAAATTATAGATAATACAGCACAATTGGTAGAGAAACTTAACCCACAATTTGGACTTGCTTTGGAGCCCTGTTTTCCACTGGGATCTACTCACAGCTAGCAGCTTTTCACAACATGTGATTAATGAAGCAGAACAGAATTCTCAAGTGAACTACACGCTGCCTTTAAAAACCTCAAAAGGCCTGAAATTTTTGTGTTTATTTCTGAGTGTCAGAAAGTACAAGGTGTAGAAACGTGCTCCTTATCTTAGAAGAGGTATCCCAGAACACTCCAAATCATAAGTTCTCTCTACCCCTGAATTTCATCAATGTGGTAAGTTTCTCAAGATTTGCAGAATGTTTCCAGTGGCAAGTTGGTCAATGTTTAACAACCAGGTCTCCAGGTTAAAAAAAAAAAGAGGTACTGAGTTTTAGCTTTGCCATTTAAAAAAAATATAAATACTCCCGCTATGGCTGATTTCTAACTATGAATGGGGCATTCCTGAATGTGCTCATGGGAAGAAATGTGTTCATGTAGATCTCACAAAATATTGTAAGCTAGTTCCAACAAATATCTTTAATACTCTGGCACACATGAATGACTTGGGTACCTAGGGTACTTGCAGCATATAGGGTACATCAACATGGCGTTATTGATAGTAGAGCCTGTGTGATATTCTATAGACCATGTATAGTAAATCATGTTTGATGTTTTGTGATGTATCAAGGAAAATTAAGGCCTATATGAATATATAATGACAGAGAAGAGGAGAATTAACTGGACTTCTATGTCAAAGTTGTACTTCTTGCCTTAACATATAAAGACAAACTGCTTTTAGACTCTGCCCATGAGTCTCAAAAAGACAATGTTTGCCAAATTAATTGCTGTATGCTAAAAATACCAGAGGCTGTGTTAATTGAATTCCATCCAATTTCACACTAGGCAGAGCAGTTGCAACTGAGATGACCACTTTAATGGGTTTACAATAAATCACCATCACACAGCATGATCCATATGATATTTACCAGAGGCTATACAGGTGAAGTGAATGGGCTATGATGTAGCCTATTCTCCTGAATTCTTCAAGATTTTTTCCATGGGGGTGCACTGCTCATGGCTATATTCTATATTAATATTTATTATAAGAAAACCAACTAAGTACAATACAACTCTGATGTTTACTTTAACTATGAATGACAATTATTTGGAAAGAATCCTAGAGCTTTGGAGTTTCTATACAGTTATCTTTAGGATATTAAGAGTTATAAAAAATTATTTTAAATATTTTGACAAATACAATTCTTTACAAAATGTGTCATATTTATTCACTCCTTTAGAAGAAATTGGAAGATAAGCTTATGCATTTTAAATATTTCCCAAGTATAATATATACGCAAAGAATACATAAATGTAATCATACTTATGCATATAACACATATGTAAAATATAAGTGGAGTTATAAATTGTATATATAACATATAATATATATTTAATGGATAAATTGAATCATACACTTTTGTATTTGCCTTCTTTTTCCTAATATTTTATTTAGAAAATTCATCCACGTTATTGTATGTAGTTGTATATCAGTATTCCTATTTCCGAATAGTGCCCCATTGTAAAAATATTGCATTTAGTCCTTCTAGTGATGTACTAAATACCAATAAGGAAGATGAGTACAATTCCAAGTATTTATTGGTTTTTTAAACAGTATCTTTTGTGAAGTGTCTGCTCAAGTCTTTTGTAGATTCTTTTGTTGGGTTTTCTCTCACTAATAATAATTTTTTGTTACATGTATATACTGCAAATATTTTTCTCTACTCTGTGGGTTTCTTTTGTACTCCCTTTTACTGGTGCCTTTTCACAAATATTAAGATTGTAATCCTGGGCTTTGGGAGGCTGAGGTGAGTGGATTGCCTGAGACTGCAGGTTTGAGACCTGCCTGGGCAACTTGGCAAGACCTCATCTCTACAATAAATCAAAAATTAGCTGGGCACGGTAGCGCGTGCCTGTAGTTCCAGCTACTTGGAAGGCTGAGGTAGAAGGATCACTGGAGCCCAGCAGGTCGAGGCTGCGGTGGCCAGGAGCAGTCACTGGACTCCAGTCTGGGTGACAGAGTGAGACTCCAACTGAAAAAAAAAGATTGTAATAAAACTTTGATCAAAAGAATATCCCTAAAAATATTCATATTTATATGTATTCAATCCTATCCTATTTATTATCTTAAAGAGCTTTTCTTATCCTTTGATGTATTCAAGAATAAACATATTATTTATGTTAGTTTATAAAGGAAAAAGATTTTGCACCATTGGGTTTCCATTACCTGAATTATCAGACTGCTTTGCACAAGGAAGGCCATTGGCATACAAAAGAGTACTTTACCAAATGGTTAAAAAGTTCAGATGTATCCATATATATATATACATATATATGTATATATATATATGTATATATTTTAACTTATTTTTTATTTTAAAATTGTGGGGTAGAGTTAAGGGTTAGGTATATAAATATGCATCATTCAGGCTCCCTTGTTGATAAAGGGTGTCTGTCTCCAGATGGATATTGACTACCGTTAATCCCACCTCCCTTTTCCTCCCTACACACCCCCATAGTTTCCCACCACTGTCAACCCTTTTCTTATAGTGTTATGATAGATGTTCAAGGTTGACTATACGAGTGAGACCATATGATACTCAGATCTTTGTTTCTATGAGAGATCACTCAGTATTATAGACTCTAGTTCCATCCAGGTTGCTGTGAAATTCATGATTTTGTTCTTTTTTATAGCTGCATAGTATTTCATTGTATATATGTACCACATTTTTTAATCCAGTCCTCTTTTGATGGACAGCATGGTTGCTTCCAGGTTCTTGCTATTGTGAACAATGTTGCGATAAACATACGTGTGCAGGTATCTTTTTTATAGAGTGATTTGAGTTCTTCAGGGTATATTCCCAGCAGGGGGATTGTGGGGTCATATGGGAGGTCGATATTTAGAGCTTTTAGGAATCGCCACACTGCTATCCACAGAGACTGCACTAGTTT